>APFE030154059.1:37782-73894 GCA_000404065.3 Pinus taeda | reverse complement strand
CAAACAATATTGCCAGAAATTGAAGAGGAAGGAAAAATCATATTGGAACCTAGAGCAGTCACAGAAACAAGAACTCGACAGCTATGAAATCAATCAATTTCAGAGTATCTCATTAAGTGGAAGAACATACCCGCTGAAGATTCCACATCGAAGGATAAGAAGTTTATAAAGAAGCATCAAGAACCACTCAAGCGTTGAGGACAACACTTTTTGAAGGAGAGGGGCATGTTAGGCCCCTATACTACTAGTGCAACCCCTTATTATTATTAGTACAACCCCCTTATTATATTGACATACCCATTTAGTGCCCATATTGTTAATATTGTGCCCCATAGAAGCCCACTATTGTTATTATTGTGCCCTTACATTATTATTTTTATGTAGGCTCTAATTTTATAATGACCCCTAAGACTCATATATATAGAAAAGAGGTCTTTTCATTTGTATCATCCAAGAATTGTTCATTTATGTAATGTAAAGCAGGTTGCCCCCTCGAAGAGGCTGAATTCTAAGGTGTTGATCTATCTTTTATATCTTTTCTTGAGCTGGTTTCATAACATATAGTAAAAAAATATCATGTTTTTGCTCATAATTCCTAAATTAGATTCACACGGTGAGACAATCAACAATCTATTTAGAGAAAGGTTTACAATTGTTGAACTTGGCGCTTCAAGTTCCAACAAGGAAAGTGTTGAGGTTAGGGATTTCAAAGAACATATTTTTGTTAGAATGATTCTTGAAAAATATGTTTCTTTCTGAATGATAATATTTTCTTTCTCCCAGGGATTATCTATCATTGTTGACAAAAATTGAAGTGATTTACCCTATAATTAGTTAGCCTATAGGTGTAAGGAATGTTTGAGTAGAATTTGTTCACATATTATCATTATGAATATATTATATAGGATTATAAATTCATCTACATCCATGAATGGCACCCATTCATCCATTCACATGCTTGGTAAGGTTGCAATGTACAATGGGAAAATCTAGCGTCTTGACTTTTATTCCACGGCTAGATATGTTTACTCACATTGAAAGAACCCAAGGATGCTACCAGTTCTTCTATGTTGTCATCGCTATTTTTATCATAAAGAAACCACCTATCGAAACCTATATAACCATGGTACATAATCTATTCCATTTGAAATGGATCTTGGTTCCAAATTATTTTGCAATCGTAGACCTAATGGAGAGAACTAAACATATGCACAAGTTTCGAGATCATCATGGATTTAACGTCAAGCCTAGCTAAAGGTGGAAGTAAACCACAGTTGTATCTCCATACAGAAGCTTCAGCCCTTGAATTTCTTGTGTTTCTAAGCCATCAGACTTCTCACATTTAATTACTTCTTGAGAAACCATCAAAACCTTGGTCTTAAAATCCTTGTTTTGCAAATCTATGGTGTCCCATTTCTTGAAATCACTGGCATTAAGAAGATGAATGTAAAAATTGGGACCAAAACCATTGAATATATTATCAATATCATAAATCCTACCTCTCCTCAGTTTCAATCCTTCAGAAAAAATAATCACGTTGTCTAGTTCTACTACCACCTCATAAATAAACATCCTCCATGAAAAAGGTTTTGGATAACTAGCTTGCAAAGGGACCAAAATTACATTTTTCTTGAGTTTTGTAGTTAAGGCCAATCGCTTTATAGTGTTTGGATGTGGAGGATGTGGGCATCTCACAATATGCAAATAATGTTCTCTCATATCCATAGAGATGGCAGGAGTTCGAAGGCACTCAAAATACACACATTCCAACTGATCTTTATAGAAGGAAAAGAATCCATCACACGTCTTCAAGAGAAAAAAACATGTTATGGAAAGGTGTCATCCATCACATGTGCTTGGATCGTAGACCTTCCTCGATATGGAGGGTAAAAATTTGCCACAAAATGAATCCAAATCCCAAGCAAACTCTTCACTACAAACTCCTCTTCTCTCTACATTGAACCCTTCTACACAACCATTGTTCCTCCCTTCCCTATAATATTATTTTCTTTTAAACACTCTAGAACATCTTCATAAGTGAACTCCACCTTATAAAATGTTTTTAGGGAGGAAGAGAGATAGATGGAAACAGTGATGGAGACAAAGGAGGAGGTGACTAAGAATTCCCAACCAATATCAAATTCAGGGAGGGCATTAAATATCTTCTAGGGGTACTCAATCTCACAACTCCTTCCAAATCTTGTCAAACTGACAATCCATCATAAGCCATTACCAAGGCCGACAACAAATAGTTCTTCATCTTTGAACCCTATACAGAAAAAAATAAAATATTTTAGGTACTAAACCCACATCCTTAGGTCCAAAACCCCTCTTTAACTAAATTTCATAACTACTAACGTTTGGCCATATCCTTCCTGGAAAAACATTTCGAGCTACCCAAAATCTTACACTACCTCTTAATTTAGAAATTACTTCCTTCATGCTTCCATCTACACAACTTTCCTTGCATACCCATGACCATCCTCACATGAGACACAACTTTCCTTGCATACTCATACATGTCCTCGGACGTGCCACATCTTCTTTGTATTGGGCCTAACTTTGTCTTGCATGGCGCATGAATGTCCTTTCATGGAACATGAATTTTTCTCAGACTACCATTAATGTTCTTGCATGTTCCACGACTATCATAGCATGGGTTGAAAACTCTTCTATCTCGTTAGGAGCTAAATATTCATACTTCCTTAGGGTAGCTCACAATTCTTCACAATGTCCCTCTAAAGATACACTCCCTTTGAGCCTACACAACCTCCACTAGCTCACTCTACTTCTTACACACACTCTAGTCCATGTGCTCTTCAAAGTAGCTCTAATACCATTAGCTCAAATACCATGTTGAATATTCCTTAGGCCCTAGATATTGTCTAAGGCTAATAATACACACAAACACACTAGAAACCCACAACTTAGAAAAACATTGCACAACCGAAATTGTTAGCAATGAAATCAATTATGTACACAAAGATTAGAGCCATAAGCATGATTATTTTATCATTCCATCAATAAAATAATCATGTTGTTATCGTATAATGGGTCATGGCCCTTGATCACTAGCACCACTAGTATACATATTATAAAAAATTAGGTCTTGTGATCTACCTCTTTAGATCTACAATTTTCCCAAAAATACAAAAAAATACACATGGCTTACCTGTTGATACAATCATTTCAACACCAACCCTTTCTATCTTCATTTTCCCAAGTGCACATAGTTTTCCATTTTTCATGCTTAAAGAAGGTTATAGGTGACAAGCTTTCAGTTCAAACAATATTTACAGAACTTGATGAGGAAGGAAAAATCATATTAGAACCTAAAACAGTCATGAAAACAAGAACCTGATAGTTATGAAATCAATCAATTTCAGAGTTTCTCATCAAGTGGAAGAACTTACCCACTAAAGATTCCACATGGGAGGATGAGAATTTTGTACACAATCATCCAAAACTACTCACACATTGAGGAAAAAAAGTTTTTGAAGGAGAGGGGCATGTAAGTTCTCTATGGTACTAGTGTAGCCCCTTGTTGTTATTGTTAGTTTATCCCCCTTATTGTTATTTTTCCCGTGTAGTCCCCATATTTCTATTAGTGTGCCCCATAGAAGCTCCCTATTATTATTTTTGTGCCCTTACATTATTATTGTTATGTCAACTCTGATTATATTGTGACCCATTAGAATCCTATATATATAAAGGAGGTATTTGCATTTGTATCATCTAATAATTGTTGATTTATGTAATGTAAAGGAGTTTCGTCCCTCGAAGAGGAAAATGTCTAAGTCGTTGATCTATCAATTTGTGAGATGGTTTCCTAATAGTATCTATGGGAAGGAAGAAACAAAAAATGATGTAGAAACCAAATATGTAACCAAAAAAGAGATTCCTAATTATATATTTCAATTTCCCTATTCCCATTCAATTCAAAGCTCTAAATGATGCTAAGCCACGCAGTGTAATCTATGATAAATTCCCATGAAAACTACGCAAATGTAATTTATGGATAATTTCATTTCCTATCGTGACATTGACAATTCAAATTATGTAAATGTAATCTATTTAAGATAATTATTTATAACGAACACAAGATGATTCTTAATCAGCGTAAGAACAATATAAAAGGACTTCTTATGAAAAACAATAACTTCCTTCCCTAATGCAGTGAATGAACCAATCAATTGTAAAGGAAATTCCCAATGAAATAAAATTCAATTTGAGATTTCGCTAACAGAGGACTCCAACTGAAGTTGGGTGAAAATTCAAAAGATCAAAAGATACGACATTTAAAGGTGATTAACACTCATACATAATTCATAAAAAATGAAAGCAAAAATACTAAAAAATTGTTAAGAAACTGAATCTTTTCTTTTCTTTTTATTTTAAATTTCAAATGAGATGAAAATCAGAACAAAGCTAGATAATTGATGAAGATAACTCACACAGACTGTAACTATAATATGAAAATTATTTTATCAAATTAACAATCATGCTCAAGTGTTTACAACCCTAATGACAATAACAAAGAAAAAATTAAACAAATCTCATGAAAGGAAAAAAAAATCAAATGTAAAGACAATGATGACTTTACAGAGATATAGAAAAATTCAGTGACTCAGGAAAACATTCCGGATCAAATCAGATTTCAAACAAAGGCATAAAAATGAATTCTTTTTCACATATTACAGGGCCATCACATGTGCAGAATGGGCAGCAATGCAAACCATCAAACTTATAGGGAAGAAAGATTGCACTGTGTCATTTTGTCTTTGGAAAAAGAGTGTACTAGGGATGAAACATGGTTTTTTTTTTAATTGACCAACAAAATCACACTTTTTGGATTCATGATGCTTATGTATTTGTAAAGGTATCATGGAAAAGTGTAAAAGATGTTGATTGATCCAATTTTCAGGCCTTTTCAATGAATGCGACAAAATGACTTGTAATAAGGCTTACAATAGAAACTGCCTCAATAATCATGCAAATATGCCTACTAGTCTAAATCTCATCTAGACTGACACTCACTCAAGAATTTTAAAATGCATTTTAATTTTTGTTTCTTCCAAATTATATATCCTCGAAACTACTTCACTCTAGGCTACACTTTCTTTTCCTAAGCTCCATATTTCTTTATTTGTTGTTACTACTTGGTTTTAATATGTATTCTATAGATTCAACTTCAATTGTTCTTTCAGTCATAGATTTTTTCCAGAACTCTTCATCTTCAAACTGTGTTCTTTCCTCTTCTTCTTGCGCTTCATATTCCTAGCTTTCTTTCTTCCATATTTCTTGATAGAAAAATTTTATCTCTTCTCGACTCCATTACTATTTTTTTTTCAATGTTTTCATCTTTGTATTCAGAAACACCCATCTCTTTCCCTTCACTTTAATCAAGGTAAATGTTATAAATATATTTATTATGTTGAGAAATCAATGTTAGTAGAATTAGGGTTAGATTTCTCTTTCTCAATAATTAGTTGTGAATTATGTTGGTTACTTTTACTTATTTGTTATATTATCTTTCATTAAGCAATTATCAAACTATGTGTGCATGAAGAATAGAAAAACACAAGACATGAGATGTAGACACCTTGCCAGGGAAAAACCACTATATATGGGAAAACCCAATCAAAGATTTCTTACTTCAATATATTTTCTTGAGAATATTCAACCTAGACATAAATATCCTCCACAAAAAGTGGGCCTTCTTCAATCCAACGTTCGACCTAGCAGCATCAACACTTCGACCCCATCAACTTCGACTTGCGAGCTTCAAGCAACAACCAGAAGCAACAACAACTTCAACTTTGAGAAAGAGACTTCGATCTCCTAAAGTAGCCCATGAGATATCCCAAAACTTAAATTTTGTTCTTCCCTTCATTATTCACCAAAATCGCACTCCTTTTAGCCTCCTTCTTCAACTTCACACTTTTCCCAACTCTTTCATGGATATCGAACTTGTGAGAGTGTGTGTGTCCAAATGAACTTGATATAATCCAATAAATAGGATTTTAGTGAGGATGAATTTCCAAGTTGAGTCTAACTTGATCTCCTTGACACTGACTTGGTGTGGAGGTTCAATAATTCATCTTCAACTCAAAAGTAATTCTTTTTAGATCGATGTTCAAAAGCACAAGAAGGGTCTCATAAAATATTCAATGACTTAATATTAATCCTAGCAATCCACAATGGGGAATTTGACTAATAAATTGATGATACAAGAATCAAACCCATGCTTTAATAAGTCATTGTAACAATAATAAATTTTATTTTCATAAATACATTTTATGAAGACCGAATAAAGTTTCATTTTTCATCACTCCCTCTTAACTAGAGAGGTATTCATAACAAGTACAAGGAAGATCTCAAACTATATGAACTATGAAGATCTTAGGCACTGTAATGCCATGGACTAGATTCATGACTATGAAAATCTATCCAGGGTCTCTCAATAGTTTAGCCACCACAATGCCATGGAATATATTCTTCACCAGGGAAATCTATTTGAGTGGGACTAAGATCGACTAAATATTTCAACCTCTCTAGGTACCATGATGATTCCTTGCTAACCATCAACCCATGAATCTAGGTGTTTATATGAGTTCAAAATTCCATGACCAATGCCACCCTCCCTACATCAGGAACTAGACATCAACACATAGTGATGGTCCAATGTCCTCCTAGGAAGTGTGTCTCACACATAAGGCCTCCACAAAACTTTTCCAAACTTTTATCATCATCAACAAGATCAAAAATATCAACTAAATCAAGCATTCTTATAAGATAGTTAAACTTCTTATTAGGAAGATACTTTGATAGTATAACAATTATGTGGTCATTTGTCGGGACATACTGTAGCATCACGATCCCATCCTACACCATGTTCCTAATGTAGTGGAACTTATTGTTGATATGCTTCATCCTAGCATGAAACACTAGATCTCCAGACATATTGATACAACTTTGATTATCATAATTTATCATCATAGGATCCAGAGGCTTCTCAAAAAAATTGCCATAAGCTTCCTCAACCATACAACCTCCTTTCCTACTTCACATGAAGCCACCTACTCTGCTTCAGCACTACTCAAAGAAATGAGATCTAGATTTCTACTCATCCATGAGATGATGGCAGATCCCAAACTAAAACATCCACCAATCGTGCTTCTTCCATCGATCCTACTGCCACCCCAATCAAAATTTGTGAAGCCGTTCAGCTTGACTTCCTTTCTATTGTACTTTAAGAAGTGATGTATCCTGCCACGAAGATATCTCAATATATGCTTCGAATCTATCTGGTCATCATGATGAGGCTCCAACTAAAACTAACTATGTTGATAGTAAAGCATATATTCGACCTAATATTTACTAGATAAACCAAAGAGCCCACCAACTAACAATAGGAGGTGGGATCCATGAGAGTTGAATCAGAGCTCTTAACTTCTTATGATTGGTGCTCATATGAATAGTCATGGGCTTTGAATCCATCATCCAAAATTTATGCAATAACTTGATAATATACTTTCCTTGCGCTAAATATATCTACCTAGGATTTTTCCATACTTCTAGACCTAGGTAATAATGCACAAGTCCTAGATCCTTCATCAAAAATTCAGCTCCTAGCATCTTCTTTCATTCTTGTAGTCTTTTCTCCACACCCGTAATGAATATATCATTGACATATATTAGAATAATTATTGATTCATTATTCACAACCTTTATGTAGATATTTGGATCAATGGTACCCTTCAGAAACCCAATTCTTAGAAGCTATGGATCCATTCTTGCATACCCTAAGAGCTTTCTTGAAACCATATAGGGCCTTCTTGAGTCTCGATACATGAGTATATTTGTCATTTACTTCAAATCCTTAGGGTTTCTCAATGTATACTTCCTCATCGATGGTCCCATTCAAAAATGTTTTGTTGACATCCATTTGATGGATATTGCATTCCATTGTAGTAGCAAATGAAACAAAATATCTAATTATAGAATACCTTGAAGTTGGTGAAAATGTTTCTTCATATTATATGCTTTCCTTTTAAGAGAAACCCCTTGCAACAAATCTTTCTTTGTATTTATCAATTCCTATATCAACAGTGTGTTTGATCTTGTAGATCCATTTTGAGGTGACAACCCATTTGTCACTAGGTCTAGGAAAGATTTCTCAAACCCCATTCTACATGATGGATTGATATTATTCCTCCATATATTTCTTCCATACTTATTGATGATAAACTTCTTCAAACCTAGATGGTTAGACTTCAATTAGTTTGTGGTGGCCGAGGTGCAGGTGTTAATGACAAATGTTTAAAACTAGAAACAATTTCCTCTAATTCAGGCTAAATCTCCTCTTGAATTTCCTACGAAATAACGGTCATCTAGCTCTAAAGTTATCTATTCTGCTAAATTAACAGAAGTGCTTAATTCCCCTCAACAACAAGTGCCTTACAAGTCCTTAAAACATTGTAAATCGTAACTGCAAGTTCCTCAGGTCAAGGTTTACTTACTTATGACTGATGTGATGTGAGATTGATCTAATAGTCAGTAGTCTTAGTGATCCAACGATCACTGTGACATCACACGGAGATCTACGCAACATTTAACGCCTTCACGAACCCAATGAGAATAAGTGACCAATCTATAAATGTTTGGGTTTGGAGTTTTCCACATGATTATTTCTTTTGGACGAAGCCAATGGGGTTTATAAATCCTCAATTTATAAAAGTTCGAGTCCAGTAATTAGATTAACATCTGCTCATTTTTTACGCCTGATATCAATCAGATAACAGTGGCCATTAGATCCTCTAGCTCACAGGACTTCTATTAACCCACAAGTTAACACCAGGCCAACCCCCGCTGTTGATTGAAATATTAGGCATTGAAAATAAAATCAACGGCTAAGGATGAGTGTGGCCATTCAAGCCCGATCAAGGAACCCATACACTTTCAAACCCTGTAGTTTCTAATACATGCTGAAAAGTGATTAAATGTGATCACACGGTACTCTAAGTTTTCAGGACTTAAACTGGAAATTAAATAATACACAATGATATTATGGAGAGATGCAACACCTCCGGAATTGACCAAATCTACACGAAAAGACATAGAGATATATTTTCTGCAACTGAATCTTATATGGAGAAAAACAAGCCGAATCAGTGAAAATCCCCTTATTATGATTCAAAACTTACATAAGTACTGATTCATTTAACAACTAGATCCTAAATCAAAGGATCGAACTAACTAATCCTATATAATCTGAATGATATTCTCCTCCAAAATCTCCACTACATCTAACTACTTGAATTTATTACATGATAATATAAATCCTACATTCTAGTCTAAATCCTATCTAGAAAACTTTGTAAATTGGCAGCTAAAGTGCCCCACTCCATTTTTTGTAAAGCTTTTTTGTATTTTTGGAATAATACAAAGCCTTTTGTCTTTAAGCCTTATGCTCCTGCATCAGTCTTCTCATATATGTAGGATATCCAGAATACCTCTTTGCCCTTTTGATTTTGCTAAAGGTTCCTTTCGCAACTCCATGTCCTTTAGCATATTCAAGAGTAGCTTTTAACCAATTTGGCCTCTTCCTTGTGTTCAATATGATCATAGGTTAAATAAGATTTCTGGGTCCTTCTTATTCTTCTTGAATTGTAGAAATATTTTGAGGTTTTACTTCTTATTCTTCAAATATAGGTAGATCTTCATCATCAGAATCAATAGGATTATACTTCGATATGTTTTAGGCTTTAATTTCATCAAATATAAGGTACCTTCTTACTTCAATGTGTCTCCCATCCTTGACATATATTATATATGGCTTTGAGGAGAGACTATAGCCAATGAAAATCCCTTTTATGCTTATAGAATCTAAATTCTTTCGTTTCTCCTTTGGAATGTGGATATAGGCAGGACTCCCAAAGATTCAGAGATGGTCCACACTTGGATTCTTCCCTGTGAATGCTTACTCGGGTGTCATATTCTCAAGAATTCTATAAGCACTTCTATTTTAAATATATACAGTTGTCATTTCTGCTTCTTCCCATAGAAATGTTGGTAAGTCTTCATCAAGGAACATTGTTTGTATACCTTCCTCAATTGTCTTATTCTTTCTTTCATCCACTCTATTTTGTTCAAGATAGTAGGGAACAATAACCTCCCTCTTAATTCCTGCTTTTTTTACAATATGCAAATACTTATTTATAAGTGTATTCCCCACCATTTTCAGATCTCAAAGTCGTCATTGAACTCTCAATTAGGGTTTCCACTTACGTCTAATCTCGTTGAATTTATGAAATACTTCATCATTTTGCTTGAGAAGGTAGAGCCATATGTTTCTAGAGTGATCATCAATAAATGTTACGTAGTAAATATGACCTCCAAGTGATTTTTCAAACATGGGCCCACACACATCAGATTGAACAAGTCTAATATTTTTTTAGACCTTGTTTCACTATTTGAAAATGGTCTTCTTGTATGTTTTCCCAAATACAATCCCTTGCAAACTCCTTCATGGTTTCCTTTGATATCAGGGAGGCCATGAACTAGATGTTTAAGAGTGGGTATGACCTTGTAGTGAATATGACCATATCTTCTATGACATAGCTTAATGGTTTTGATTTCCATATGAACTAGGGCTTGAGGAGGTTGTGTAATGACTCTATACAAGATTCCTTCATGAACTCCAATAACCGTAGCTTTATCAATACTTCAAACTTTTCCCCAAACCAGGACCTTTCAATCAACAAAATTAACTCTATCGCCTTTACCTTCTAAGAAATAAAATTAAAGAAATTTATTTTTCAAAGATAGAACATATAATATGTTTTTGAGACAAGTTTGGCTCCATTCTCTACCTTCAAAGATGTTGATCCTAGACCTCTAATAACATAGTTTTTTTTTCTCCCAATTCCATTGTATCAGAAGACGGTTCCTTTGATAGAGTTTGAAGTTATGTACCTTTCCTTTCCATATGCCTTGATGCTCAACTATCAATGATCCATGCCTTATCATCATTAAGTGATCATGTAAGTGCAACTAAGAACCCCTGACTTTTGACCTTGTTAAATAAGTAGTAGACAATTTTCTTGATCCATCTTTTTGTAGTATTGAATCCCATTCTTATCATAGAGGGAGTAATCATTTCATTCAAGCCAATGAATTTATCTTAAATCTTCTTCTACCTTTGCTATGATACCATGTTGAGAAATCAATACTAGTAGAATTAGGGATAAATTTATCTTCATTGATAATTACTTGTGAGTTATGTTGGTTTATTTTACTTATTTGTTATATTATCTTTCATCAAGCAATTACCAAATTTGGTTCACATGAATATGAAAAAGAGACAAGACACAATATGTAGGCACTCTTCCAGGGAAAAACGTGTCAAAAATATATTCCTTCAATACTTTTTCCTCATACTCTTCAACCTAGACACAAACCTCCTCCACACCAAGCCATCATTTCCTTATCTGATCTGAGGCTTAAACCTAACAACAGCCTAAACTTTAACAAAGAGACTTCGATCTCATAACGTAGCCTACACAAGAGAGAGAGAGAGAGAGATCCCAAAACATTGATTTTGTCCTACCCTTCCTTCTTGACCAAAGTGGCACTCCTTTTAGCCTCCTTCTTCAACTTCGCACTTTTCCTAGCACTTTATTGGTTATTCAACTTGTGAGAGAGAGAGTGTCCAAATTAATTCGATCTACTCCAATATATAGGTGTTTGGTGAGTTTGAATTACCCAATTGAGGCTGACTTGATTTCCCAAAGCAATGTCATTCTTTGGCATTGTTGAAGAGGGGATACTTTTAGGAGAAGATGAGAGAGTATGTGGAGGAGTATGTACGTACATGCATCAAATGTTAGTAGGACCAATATGATAATCAAAGACAGGGAGTATTGTTGCAACCTTTACAAATTCTCGAGAGATCATGGATGAGTGTTCCAATGGGCTTCATCACTCAGTTACCGCATGTGTACGGGTATAATGGGATTATGATCATTGTTGAACATTTTTTCCAGGTATGCCATCTTCATTCTGATAAAGATACTGTGTGGGACGAAGAACAATGCTATGCTGTTCTTCAAGAGCATTGTGAAGTATTGAGCATTACCTTTGAGTATCATGTCTGATCGATATCCACATTTTACAGGCATATTTTCGACCACTTTGTTCAAGCTTGTCAGGACAAAGTTGCTATAGAGTTTGAGTTGCTATATGCAGACAGATGGGTAGACTGAATGGATTAATGCACTATTTGAGGACTACTTGAGACATTATGTGAGGGTTGATAAAAAAAATTGGCTTGAACTCTTGGATGTGGCCTAGTTTAGCTACAACTTGCACAAGACTTCCACAATTAGGTATAGTCCATTTGAGTTGGTCAATGGAAGTATGCTATTTTGTCCACTGTGTTACTGAGAGGGTTTTTGAGTCCACATGCGAGGAGATTATTGAAAACATGGGAGGAGTCTTTAGAGTTAACACAGGTGCACATGCATGATGTTGCAGGGAGAATGAATAAATGGGTAGATAAGGATAGATGGGACACAAACTTCGATGTTGGGGAAATTTTTTTTTTGGGGATCAACAAGATTTATTGCATCCACCGAAAGTGACTACAAGATATTTCAAAAGGAAGTATGAGGGGTCATTTCGAGTGAAGAAACGAGTTGGTTAATTTGCTTATGAGTTGCAGCTTTTGAACCACACCCATTTGAAATATCTAGTGTTCCATATGAGTCACCTAAATAGATGTAGACTTGATGCACATCATATTGAGAGGACAACACCACCGAAAGGACCAACCATGATTTGGGACAGAGAAAACTTGAATTTGGATAATATCTTGGATATTTGGACTACATGTGTTGGGAGCGCTACACAAAGAGAGTTTTTCATTTGATGGAAGGGCACGTTAGTGGAGAATGGTTCGGAAAAGAAGGATTCATTGTGGAGATGGAAAAAGAAAATTGTTGAGTTTAATGAAGGGTTGGCACGATGGATAAGATTGCTAAGGATGAAAATGACTCGTCGTGGGGCCTCGGGTCGAGTGCCCAACCATGTGCACACTAGCCGTAGAGGTGATTGGCAGGGAACAGGGCTCTAAACTATGCAACAGGAGTGCAGACATTGTGGTAGGTGTGACGAGCATCGGGCTCGACTTGATTTCAGTTAAAGGTGTGTGGTGAGCATGCTTGAGTTCAATTAAAGATGAAATGTTGGAGCTATTTTGATTATTGACGACACGATGGATGGTTGAATGCATGGAGTGGAACGCGACTTGGGGTGAAAACTCAGCAAGCGCGCCCACACCCTGCCACTGTTGGACCAACCGAGTGTGGCGAAGAACTGACAATGGGAAGACATGTGATAAGGTCAGCGTGATGGAGAGCGAAAGGGTATATGTGCACTTGTGGGAAGGTCAGCTTGGTGGGTTGACGACCCAAGCGACATGAACCTTGGTATTTACTATTCAAAGGGTGGGTATAAATACACATACACTGCAGAAGGGAAGAGGCATCAAACTTCAACCACAGAACCAATTCATACCCGGTGCAATCATAGGGTGAGGACGGAGTTATGAGAACAACGTGTTGTGGGAGAACAACGACAGAGTATAGCGGGTGGGTGGTGATTAACAGATAGCGAAGGCACGTTGAGGAAGGAAACAACGACAGTAGATAGGGAGGCAGGAAGGTTACAATAGTGCCATGGGTTGGCAGCACACAACAGCAGGGAGGGCGCGATAGGTCGGGCAACGTACAACGAATGCGTTAGGTGGCATGAGCAGCACAATACGTGTTGTTGGAAATGATATGAGTTGTGGCCCAGACCATTGGTGAAAAATTCAACGCAGGGTTGCGTCTTAGGCAGCGGCAACCTCACTTGTACCATATTGTAAAATTACTTGAAAAATTTATAAATGAAAGTTTACATGTTTACATTGATGTTATTGGTCTCGTTGGCGTGTTGGTATGGACGTTATGTAATTTGGGAAAATAACTAATAATGAAGAAGCACATAAGTAAATATGTTGGTAAGCGTAGTCTAGAAACAAAAATAAATCCAAGTATGGGATCTTGGTAGGTGTTGCATGACGCCCCGAGCTTTGGAACCAACTCAGGGGCGTGAAAATATCAGTTAGGGACTCAAAAACAGGATTTGAGGAATTAACGCGATTTGAGATGGTTAGTAAAATTTACTATGTGAGGCACCTTGGCTAAGTTGAAATCAGGGCATACTTAATTGCATCATCACAAATTTTGGTGTGAATAACATATATTGGGTTTTTGGTTGGGCTCATATGATGAGTTGTGCACAAGTTTAGGCAAGCTGATATAGTGAGCCCCTGAGAAAAATAGGGGATGCATTATGTGCATTTAGCCAACATAAGTCAAAAGGGAGGAGCGATTAGTGGAAGTAGTTGTGAAGGATAAAATTACAGGTTAGCGTACGAGATATGCAATGTGCATAATGGAAATCAAAATGAAGGGAAATCGAAGCTGCTCAAGCTAAATCAATGGGACACTACATTTGAAAACCCTATCACATATAAGTAGAACTAATTAAGTTTCGTTGAGAAGAAAAGAGAAGCAAGCGGGGAAGCACAATAGTATGAGAGGTTTCTTTTGGGTATGGAAGTGAAATATAATTGGGGGATCTGTTAGCTCTGTGGTGAGGGGAAAGTGCACAATTTTGGCTCATAGAGATCTGGCTGGAATGAATTTTAGTGTTGTCTGGTTGCAGGTTTAAATTTGGTGTATGTTACAATAAAACCAAAAATTACTTTTTTCCAAATAGAATTGAAATTTAGCGTTTTTTCTTATAGGAAGAGGTGGATGTTGGTGGTATACCCATATTTTTGTAATTTTGGCTAGTGAGCTATCTTGTAAGTTTTTCCGAATATAATTGAAATTTGATGTTTTTCCTTATTGGAAGAGGTGGGCATGTGGGTGGTGTGCCCATATTTTTGTAATTTTGGCTAGTGAGCTATGTTTTATAAAAAGATGTCCACATTCTTTAATTGTGTTGCTTATTGAATTTCATGGTTTGTTGATTTAATTTCAAGTATAATTGTTACTAAAGATGATGAACTTGAAAATAAAATAACTATGTTCTACAATAATGGATAATTTAAGTAAGTAACATTAAGTTAGAGTAGCTTAGAAGAGTATTATGTTATGACTCGTAGTCTAGGTGAAGTATCATTATGCTAATATCAGTCAATTTTGAATCGCATCAATGTTGCATGCCCAAGGGACACAGTGTGCCAGAAGAGCCATGTAACCATCTGTTCCCCCTAGGGCTATGATATGTGGTATTATAGTATAATAATATTGAAGTAGAATCAATTGATATTTTAGCATATTGGATTGAAAGGGCTAGAGCTAAACTCAAAGAGACTGATTGCAAGTGGCGTTGATCTTTCACTAGATGTGGATGTGGGAAAGGGACTTTATACGATCGATTTTTAGGAGGGAAATATTGTGTTGGCTATTAGTTTTTTATGCGATAATGATTTGGGACGAGGAAATGTGAATTATAGTAGAGTCATATCCGATGGATCAATATATATGTTTTCTTTTGTAGGTTAAAATGGCGAATACTAGAGGGAGCTTAGTGAACAAATATGATTCTACATTTGGAGATAGGGTCACCATTTTGAAGGAAGTATATGGTGGATGATGGATGCTATGGAGGGAAATGGGGTTGAGTTCAAGAAAATTAGGGAATACATCATATAATTAAGGGAATCTATTAAAACAACGTTGTATTTAGTTGAGGAAGTTACTAAGGGATAGTAGTTTCAAAGTCAAGGATGAGAGGATCTTGTCAATAACTTCCTATGGCTTTAAAAAATGATTATTCCATCATGATTGCAATGTTGAATAAGGTTGTTAGACATGGTTCAATGATTTAATTGATGAGAATGAGGTTGAAGGAATGAAAGTTTTATGATGGGACTTGTTGAGCAAAAGTGGTTTCTTAAGCTGACTATCTGATCAAAATTCAAATGTCCAAGTCTCCTATCCTACAACCGACTCTCATCAATATTTGACAAGTATGTCCTCTTAGTATTCTACTTTAGGAGATATACATTGTTGTATGTTCTCATAGCTTGAGGTATTACTTCTCGAGTGCCTTCATACTTGATTCGAGAATTATTGGCTTTCAAAATCACATCATAGCCTTGGACCCACATCTTAGACATAGTGAGAAAATTATGCTTAAACCCATCATGAAATAAAACATTCTTTGCTTTACCTCTACCATTTGGTATGAAAACTCTTTTCCTAACTATCTTACTAGGTGTATTAGTGCCCAAGGTCACATTACCTTTCTCAACTAGTTTCAATGTGAAAAATTTAATTTTGTCTCCTCACGTGACCCTGGAACAACCACTATCCACATACCAAAAATGACTTCGTTTTGAGCATTATAAACAATATTAGATTTCTTTTAACCCTCCTTTTCTTTCCAAACCTTTGGCTCTTGTCTTATTTGCTCAATAATTCGATTAAGCTTTTTATTCCTAAATCCATAATAAAGAGCTTTATGACCAAAATTTTGATAGTTGTAGCATTGAATCAAATTATTCAAAGGAGAAAATGAATTTTTGTACCTGGGTATCCTTGTCTTATGTCTCATTTAATGATAATTTGACTAATATTTTCTTCCTTGGTTTAAGCAGATTGTATGATTAATTCACCTTGCATATTTTTTCCTTGTGTCTATAATTGATGCGTGCAAAATAATATATTGGAATTACATTTGCATGCCTGGGAAAAAATCAACTTCTAAACCTTTTTTGGGCTGCTCTCTCTATATTTTTACTTTCTCATTCAATGATGTTTGTCTTTTGCTAAATAGAATCCTACTTCTATTTCGTTGTTTTTTATTAGACTCTTGTTGAATATTGGGTTTTGCGTTACCATTGTATTTTTCTATTGAGTTGAATTTTCTTTCTCTACCTCATTGTAATAATTTTTTCCGCTTTCAACAATAAAATTGACTTATTTCAATCTAACTTTTCTATTGATCTAGACTCATCTTCAAATCCAAAACGACTTCGATCGGTTGTATCTCTCTAAGCTTCGATAAGCTCATTTATATTTCCTTTTCCTTTTCCAAACTTTTGATTAATGCTTGCTAAGTTTTTTCCATTTCTAATTCTTTCCTTTCTTTTTTTTATCTCTCAATCCTTTCACATGACTGATTCTTCTCACTGAGCTATTGATTTAAAGTTTGTGGTATATTCTTACCTTCTTCAATTTGTAGTAGTAGAGGTTAAACAACTTCAACTTTGCCTTTGATGAACAACTCTTCCTGGGTTTTATTTTTCTTTCTTAGCCTTTCAATATTTTCAAGTGCATCAACTATCTCTCATTCTAAATTGAATTTAGCCTCTTCACCATAAAAATTGATTGCTTCAACTTCTAGGTTGTCTATAGTCATAACCATGAATACTTTTCAAATTTCATCATATTTTTCATCATTAGAGACTTTATTGTCTTCACTTTCATAGAATTTGGATTCTTGGGTATAGATAGTTCTCTTCTTAGCCTTGTTTGTTTGTTTCACACTTTTTTGAACTTCTCTCTTACGTCATATTCATTCTTATTCTTCCTAGGAAACTTTGAAGAATAGTGACCAACTTTTCCACAATAAAAGCACTTAAAAGGTAACATATCTTTTTAATTGTCTGATTGTCCCTTAAGCTTCCTCACAAACTTGGCTTCTTATTCATCTGATTCACAACATGAATGATTGTGCTCTTCCTTTACCTTCTTATCTTCTTTTAAGACTAACTCCTTTACAGTAGTCTCACCATTTTAAATTTTCACCTCATAATTAGTAAGTATGCCAAATAGCCTTAATACATGATACCCTGGGATTAAATCTCTCATGGAGAGATCTCAACACATTTTGATCCACTACTAACTCTTCTAGTTTCTAATCAAAGCCTCTTACAGTGTTCACAACCTCATCCACTATTAGTAAGTACTTTGCAATATTTTCATCATCATGCATATTTAGAGACTCAAATTACATTCTAAAATCTTGAATTTTTCTAGATGCTCTTGTGGCTACATCTATGGCTTTCCTAGCCACAATCACTTTTCATTTGGAAACCATTTTTTCTCCTTTATTGATGATTCTCAAACCAAAGCTAAAATTTCAACCATTGAGCTATCTATTGGTTTTCTTTTATTTCTTGTCTTCATCAATTTGTATGCTCGGGTCTCCTTCATGTAGCCATACACTTCTTTATATCCTCCAAAGAAGATGTGATATCATCAATATTCAATTACATAGGGACTTGAGAAACTAACCCTGCTCTCAGATCAATCTCTAGTTGGTTAGTCTTCAACTACCTCCTAGGATTAGTTACAACTCCCTAACTCATGGTTTTCAATTTTCCATTTTGTAATGATTCAACTTGGATTATTATCCTGTGGAACCATTCTTTCTCTTTTTTCCCACAAGGGTCATTCCCACCCGTTGTATTAGTTGGAAGGCCTTATTTGCAACCAATCTATTGTCATTTCTCTACTCACATTGAGTTCTTGGACCACCACCCTATTCATTGTGTTCAAAATCTAACAGCTTATACTATAATATATTTGTTTCTCTCCGCCATTCTCTTTGGGGATAGATTTGTCTCAACTGCTTGCTCCAAATATTCTCTCTTGGACCCTGCATGACTTTCTACACACATACTCTACCAGGCCATCCCAAGTCTAATCAACACATATTATTTGTGATCTAAGCTTTGAGACCAGTTGTTAGGATCATGAAACCAATAAAAATGGTGGTCTCTAATGACACCATTGCTTAGGATTCCAGAAATCATGAGGAACAATTAAGGAGTATTTCCACCTTTAAATAGGCTACAATAAATATGTATACCATGGGAAAAACCATGAGTTCTCATAAACATAGATCTCTAAAAATATCTATAACTTTACAAAGCATATCTAAATTACCAAAACTACCGAGCATCACATATACCTAAACTACCCTAATACTAATTTAGGTAAAGTTAATGATTTTTTCAATCTAATTAGTGTGATATGTATCATTAAGTAAGTGTTTTGATGCTTATCAGGGATTGATTTCTATAAATTTTTACCAACTATTCAATCTATACAATTACACTAATTACAATTTATATTAATTGTACATCTTACAATTAAAAAAAAATATTAATTTTTAACTTAAAAAGAATAATAATTTTATACTAATTTATTAACTTATTCTCCTTATAAAAATGAATTATTAATTTTTTTTGTTAACATTGAGTAAAGTAATGAAATACTCAGTTGATATATGATTATCAATTTTTTAAATACTAATATAATATGGATAAAGAAAATTCCATTCAATGTTTTGCTTTAAACCTAAAAGTAGCCAAGCATATATGCGTGAGATATATATATATATATATATATTAATATATATATATATATATATATAAATATTATATATATATATATATAATATATATATTACCTGAAGAGTTTAAATAGTATAAAATACATATGGTTATATAATTAAATAGTTGATAAATGTTGTTAGGCATCAATTCATAATAAACATATAAATAATTCTTTCATAATGTATTTCACTTTGTTAAGTTAAAAAAAATGATAAAATCTAATTAATTATAGCTTTATTTCAAATTATTGTCAATTATAAAAATAGGTAATAGATAATTTAAGCATATATACATGTTAAAAATATATAATAATGGAGATTGAGCCCACTTTACCATCAAATTTAGCTCCAATTTATAATGAAGTTCCTTAATTTATATAGGCTTTGTTACAATACAAGTTTTCAATACCACATGATCACCATTGATTCGTATATACTACATTGAATATTTTAGAATATTTCATGGAAATTAAATCTTTACGATCCACCTAAGATTATAAAGTTGTTATTCCTAAGTAAACATGTTTATAGACATAATAATTTCAATATTATTTTATAAACCTAAAAAAATAAAAAAATATACAAATTTATTATACTTATATAAACAAGGTCGCATAGACCTTAAAACCTTTTCTAAATATGTTTTTAGTTCTTTCCTCTATTGTTTTTTACTTATGAGAGCATTCATACATTAAGAAAATGAGAAGAAAGATGATACATTCATATGAACATTCAATCCATCACATGAGAAATATACACATATTGACACTAATATTTTCACATGGAAACTCAAAGGGAAAAAACCACGAATATGTTTGTTGTTATGATGTAAATTAAGAACGTACTTAAGTATGTAAGTTTTTCTATGAGAACCCACTCACAAGAGGGACTGACCCCCTTAGGATAGAAAGCACTTACTTTCAAATAGGCACCAAGCTATTATGAATTCAGGCCACCACATTTTCTTGCCATTGTTCTACTTTTCATACAATTTCCAAATTGAAAACATAGGCAAATACATATACATAGAAGTACCAATTTGGTTCAATGCAAAAGCTTCTCCTCTTAGTTCCCTATTGATCCACAGTCTCTCTCAGCCTCACACATCAGCACACTATCCTCTACTCACCTCGGCATATACGTTTCTCTTGCCCTTCTCTTGCATAGGATCTATGTATCACTTTTCTTCAGTTCAACACTTGGGCTAGTTAGATTGCTTGTTGTAAACTCCACACTATTGAGAACATGCACACTTCAAAATGCTTCCTTTGTTATATGTTTGCATACTTCCCGAATGTACATATCTATAACTTCTCCATGTTGTTGTTGCATCTGAGGTTGGCATTCTGCTACTTGATTAAACACAAGGATGGGCTCCTTATTTCTTTACCAATTCTATGTATGATTCTAGATACTAAAAATTAGAGCTCTTTCCACCTGCCCACTCCGAAAATTATTTTCATCCTTTATTCATATGATACAAAAAGATTGACACATACTTCTGCATGGATTCTTTGATCTTCATTTAAGTCTATAATGCATGCACATGATATTAGAGATATCATTATGTCAACATCGAGACAAGCTCAACAAATATTCTCTGTGAATTGTTTCCTTGCTTCCTTGACATAGAAATCTCTGCATATTTCACTAACTCCACTAACCAACTATTATGACTAGAATTTAATCTCTAGATGTAAACCCACTCATACTTTAACTATCTCTACTACTATATCGGAGCTCTATCCATTGTAACTTTTATTAAAACAGAGTTATGATATCTCACAGTGTCGATGCCTTTAGCCCCTCAACGCTTAGCCTCCTTGTAATTTTATTTCATATGACCACTACCTATAACCACAACAATAGCCCTTGGTTGTTGCAATATTGGAGACATCATATCTTGCAACTTTTGTTCAAATGATGTCACAAGATTGCGAAGTTTCAAACTCCTTTCGCTTGGCTCTTTCTTATTTTTTCTCTGTGGGACTAGGCACTATAGCTGATGGCTTAGCTTTTAGGTGCTAAGGCCTTCAATTCCTACCAGGGGTTTATTATCCCTTTGTATTTTCTCTTCCTCCCTTGGTTCTTTTGTCTTTCCTTGACCAAGAGCCAACACTTCAGAGCTCCTGCATATCAAAGCTTTCTCATAATTTAATTAGATCAGTACCTGAACATCCAACCTTTGGAATGTAAATTCCATCCATCATCACATAAAACCTAGGTGCTTAGGCCTTCTCTATGTCTTTAGCCCTTTAGATATCCTACGACCAAGTGCCAGTCCACATCACAGCTCCTTTATCGGATCAGATTTTTTCAAAACAATTTGAAAAGGAGTTACAAAATGTACAACCACCGAAATAGTTCATAGCACCTAGGTGCTAACACTACTATGAACCCTTGGTTCTTTGGGTCTCCCACAAACATGTTCTATTCTCATCAGATCCCCTCTCATCGGATCATAATATTTCTTTAAAATAATTAGATAAGAGTTACAAAAGCTCCAACCCCTCATATGCTAACCTTCGAAATGATGTCATGTTGTCATAGTCTTCGCCACATGGCATCTCATTAGTGTTGAAACTTGTCACTAAGATAAATCTCATTAGGCCACCCAGTGTTACTGAATATGGCTACCACGTGTCCTACAAACTACCACATCATCATGACATCATCTACCTCGTCAGCTCCTGAGGGGCCAAGAAACCTTTTCCATGTATCCTGTAGAGGAGAGATAAAGGGTCCTCTTGGTCTTTGGTTTTTCGATGAGTTCCTTTTGTAATCTTCATTTCCCACCTTCCTTAGCGCTTTTAAAATAATTCAATTTAAAAGTTCTTACAAAACTCTGAGGTTCATAAAACTGCAACTACTCTGAGGTTTCGATATCAAGTTCTGATGTGCTCCGACCTCCGATTAACCCTTCATCCTTCTTCTTTGCTAAGCTCCAAAATTTTGAGCCCTTGATATTTTGGCTACCTCCAATATTTTATCCTTCTAAAATTTTGATCTTGATATTTGTCCTGCTTCAAGGGACCTCAATACCCTAGCTTTGGTAGTCCATAACTTGTTATCCAAGATTCCTATTTCTGACTTCCACACAACGTTAGAGAGTTATTTCAGAGCATTTTCCAAAGGAGACGTGGGTCTGATGCAGAGTTTGATCCCATATTCTACCTGAGAAATGGATGAAAATATCTCTACCTCAATGCTAGTCAAGTTGACATCAATTCGAACATATCAAATCCCATAATCTAACAATGTCAATTGGCCAACAATCTACCCCTTTGGCATTGATGGAAACAACATAACCTCACCCTGAAACTAAGCATGATATTCTTTGCTATTATTCTTCTTAGTTGCTAAAATAATATTATCCCCTTTTGGCATCAATGACAAAGGATTCCCTTGAATACTCCCTCTAAACCACTATAACCTACTCTTCTAGTGATCCTAGATGCTTAGTAGCTACCAAGACACACCAAAATTGAGTCATTTGGTAGGAGAAGTCATAACTCCTATCTATTTCCTAAGTTATTCAAGGGATTCCCTTGTCCGTGGCTTATTAAATATATATTCAAGATGGTTTGAAATGGCCCCTTATTCAAGTCTAACAACCATGGTTGTAACTTGTTCCCTTAGAAAATGAAACTTGATATGGATTTTCTTGGTCTTTGAATGCATGACATGATTCTTAGAGATACTGATGGCACTTGTATCACCACACATGATTACAATGGGATTAGTCAATTGTACCTTAATATCCTTCAATATCTGCTTAGTTCATAGAATTTGTGAGAAAAAAGGGGCAAGTGCAATATACTACTTCACTAGTTGATAAAGAAATAGATGCTTTCTTATTTTTGACACATGACACTAAGTAGTTTCCAAAAAGAAATTTTGCACCTGAGGTTTTCTTCCTATCATCAATACCACCTGCCTAATCAGCATCAATGTAGGCCTTCAACTGAAACTCTTTTCTTTTAGCATAGCACAATCTATAATTTGTTGTCCTGTGAAGATATTTAAAGATCCTCTTAAAAATGATGGCATGACATTCATGATGGAAAGCTCAAAATCTAGCCATACGACCCACTGCTTGCATGATGTCTAGTCATGAAGCTATGAGATACAACAAGATTCTTATCATGGATCTATGTTTACTCTAATTTTCCAATGATGTATCATCTTATTTAAACAATTTTCAGCCTCTAACCATAGGGGTACTAGCTGGCTTGCAATATTCCAACCCAAACTTCTTCAAATTTTCTTGTAGGTAATTGGATTGGGAGATAATCACTCCATCAATGTAGGCCTTCAACTGAAACTCTTTTCTTTTAGCATAGCACAATCTATAATTTGTTGTCCCGTGAAGATATTTAAAGATCCTCTTAACAATGATGGCATGACATTCATGATGGAAAGCTCAAAATCTAGCCATACGACCCACTGCTTGCATGATGTCTAGTCATGAAGCTGTGAGATACAACAAGATTCTTATCATGGATCTATGTTTAGTCTAATTTTCCAATGATGTATCATCTTATTTAAACAATTTGCAGCCTCTAACCATAGGGGTACTAGCTGGCTTGCAATATTCCAACCCAAACTTCTTCAAATTTTCTTGTAGGTAATTGGATTGGGAGAAATTTGTAATCCCAAGAAGAAAGACAAATATCCAATCATGCACATCTTGAACTCTTTCTGCATATAGTTTGTGAATTGATGTCCCAACTGTTCCATGTCACCACCAAATATTATGCCTTCCATGTATAATAGTGCAATTAGTAGATGATTTCCTTCATACGTGATGTATAATGTTTTGTCTACAATACCTTTCTTAAATCCTTGTTGCATAAGGTATCATGTAGTCTTGCATACCAATCTCTCAGAGACTTTTTGAGTCCATATATGGCCTTTTCTAGTTTGCACACAAACTCCTTATCTTCGGTGAGTGTGAATCCTTTTAGATGCTCAATATCAACCTCTTCCTCTAGATCTCCATTGAGAAATGTTGACTTCACATTTGTCTAATACACCTTGATATTTTTGTGACTGGCAAAGGAAAGAAACATTATGATAAGTTTCAGTCTCACTACTCGTGCAAAGGTATCCTAAAAGTCTATCGTTTCTATCTAGGAATACCCTTTGCAGACCAATCGATCCTTGTTCCTAATTAGTTGACCCTAGTCATTTAGCTTGTTCTTGAAAAACCATTTGGTTCCAATGACATTTCTCTCTTTAAGCCTTGGAACAAGCTCCCAAGTGTCATTCTTTTCAATTTAGTCAAGTTCTCCATTCATAGCTCTCACCTAGAACTTGTACTCACTTGCATGGCTAATATTTTTAGGCTCAAGCTGCTATGGTAGAGAAATATTTGGAAAAATTGGATTTCCAACAAGCTTCTTTCTAGTCTGAACACCATGTCTTTGATCTCCAAGAATATTGCTCTCAAGATGTTCCTTTTGTACATACCTAGAAGGCTTTTTTCGCCTTAGAGTTGTGCTCATTTTTTCACCTTCCTTATCTAAATCTATTTCTTCTTTATCTGAGGGCCTCATGTCTAAATTGTCTTCACCATCCAATTTCATATTTCCTTTGGATGACTCACATTGTGAAGTTATTTCATCTACTACTACATCAATGTAATATTCAACCCTCATTGTCTATTTCTTGTAAGACTTGTATCCTTCGCTTCAAGTAGAGTACCCAAGTAATATACCCTCATCAATGCGTGAATCAAATTTTCCAAGATTTTTATCATTCCTTTTGATAAACCATTTTCTCCCAAACACCCTGAAGTGTTTACTTGATGCAGGTCTTCCCTTCCACAACTCATAGTGAGATTATCACTATAAGGCCTGAGTGGAATTACTTTTAATAGGTACACTACTACTTGAGCTACTTCTCCCCATAAGATGTGGGATACATCTACGTCATCCAATATACCTCTAGCCATTTCCTAAATAGTTATGTTCTTCTTGTCTACTAAGTTAGCTTTATATTTTTTAAATGCTTAAATGCTTCTAATTTTTATTTTAATAGCACGATCGAAGTTACGTTGGTAAAATCATCAATGAGTAGCATAAAATACATTTCTCCTCTTATTCCTTTCACTCATTTTTGGCGATAGACATCTCTTTCAATTATATTTAGTGGTTTAGATGAAGAGACCTCTTTTGACTGGAAATGAGTCTTGGTTTTCTTACCAAATTGACATAACTTGCAAATTGAGTTATCAAGCATTGAAAGTCTTGGAAATCCTCACAAAACTCCCAACATGCTAACTCTTATCAAGCATTTGAAATTAATATCGCCAAGCCTCCTGTGCCACAACCGTGCTTCATTCATATTACTTAAATAAAAATTTATTCTGGAATCATCAAACTCAAATACATTATTGTGAGTTTTGATTGCTTTTTCCACCAGCTTGCCATACTTCACATTGTGGATCTCATAGCCCTTGGATTGAAAGGTCAAGTCATAGTCATTATCACACATCTATCTTACACTAAGAAAGTTGTGATTGAGACCTTCCACATACAACACATTTTTTGCTTTTGTCTTTTGATTAATACTGACTATGCCTTTACCCTTAATTCTTGTTGGAGCATTGTTAGCAAAAGTGACATTTTCCCCTCCATCCTTTTATTTTAGCGATAGAAACTTACTCTTATCCCCAGTCATATGCTTGGAGAAACCACTATAAACATACCATCTGTTTACTTGATTTTGCGATGATAGAGAAAGTCCACATTCTATGTTCTTTCCATATTTTTGTTTCATATTCTTTTTAATCTTTCAAACAAGGGACTTCCAAGTGTTATGAGACTTGAATGTGTACTCAATCCTTCTTCGGCACTTACTTATGTTGTGCAAAAAAAATTACCTTTAAAACATTCAACAACACTCATTAGGGGAGAGAAATCATTTCGATTTTTGAGTGTAGAGTTTGGGGAGCTAAAATTTTAATACTTATTGTATCTGAAATTTTTGTCTCTTTCAACTTTGATCCTTTTAAAACTAGCAACCTTATGCCCTAAGATGTTACATTTATAAAAATTACAATAAAATAAATGATAGTTCCTAAAGTTGGAAGGCTCATGATTTTATGCTTGTCGATAATTATGTTGTCTAGTTGATTGACTCATACTCCACTGTTGTGGTTCCCTGGGGTAGATGAAGTTGTTATTCTAGTGATGAACTCGTCCTCACTTTTCTCCCTTTTTGTTTTCATTGATTCTTTTTCGATGCATATTTACATTTCTCTAAGCTTCCTCAAATCCTGTAGACTTGAAGTTCATCTTTCCCATAGAAGATTCATGTGGTTTGGAGTATTGCAAGCTTGTTTTGTTTCCTGGAGATCTGTGAGTGCTTGCAATATGATCTAGCTTTATTGTTCCTTTTGCAAATTTTCTTTTATCCATTTTTTGATCTTCATTTTCTTAAGATTTGCTCTCAGAGATATCACCTTTTCCTTGAGACTCTAACAGTTCTCTTCCCATTCATGGATAAAATCTTGAAGAGACTCTTCCTTTTGCTTAGCTCCTTCTAGTTTGACTTTCAAGGATATAATTTCATCTTTTCATGTTTTTTAGACTATTTCCTTCTCTCCCCTAGACAACTCCTACTTTAATTTCTTGTTCTCTTCTTCTATATTTTCACATGTTCCTTGTTTTTATTCTAGTAGAAGGGCTAAGCTATATTTTATTTTATTGGTTTCTTTAATTTTTTCTTTTTGATAAACCAACTCCTCATTGTCAGAGTTGTACATGTTAGAGTCGGTCTAGTTATCCCTTCATCAGAGATCAAAGCTCTTTTTGCATTTCATGTTTAGGCATCCCATCAGTTTCAATTAGTTTCCTTTCGTTAGGCATGCCATAACTCTGACGTAATGGTTTTTGTCACTCATTCCCCTCGTGCTTGGCACTGCTGGTTCAGGTTTATTCATAAAAACAAGTCTTCAAAGGTCATTTACAATCATGTTTTAAATTTTTAGGTATTAGGTCTAGGGTTGAGTCAATTTTGTTTTGGAAAGTCTTGGAAGACCAGCAGGCTAGAGGGATGTCTTTGATAGATCGTCACTTCAATAATTTTCATCATTATACAGCTGAATTAGGACTTCTCTTCAAAACTCGGTTTTGAAGATAAGTCGCCATCTCATTTTTGTAAAAATTTTCAAAATTTCAGTTCTTCAATCGTTCAAGTGCAGCCTTGGTCTCCTTTGCCAGAGCATATCACAACTATCCCTGCAAAAAATCAACAAAGAGCTTTAGTCCAAACCTCAGAAAAGCATGAGAAAATCAAAAAGCATTGTTGTATTAAAAGACCAAAAGTGAAAGTGCCCAGTCCTTATAAAGTGGATTTTTTGAAATCAATTTAATGAAATTAGTTATTTTGTTTGTATATAAGGTGAAAACAAGTCTATTTGTTCACCAAATATCAAAGCAAGAGCGTGTTCAAGTATTGGAGGGCGAAAAACCAGTTTACAGCCCCGTGGACAGAGTTTTAGGTGCGCGCTACGCATTGAAACTGTGCGCTATGCATTGGGCGAGCACGGCCTTTGTAAAAATACATAGGTGCTACACATCAGGCCATGCACTACGCATTGAAATTATGCGCTACGCGCTCATTCCAGCACCATATTTATGCGCCCAGATCATGTCTAATCACCTCCAAAGCTGCAAGTAGGTGTTCTTTGACTGATTCAATCAATTTGAATATTGTTTATAGTGTGTTTGAAGAGAGGAGGTGATTTGTTGGGTATAAGAAATCAAATGAAACCCTAGGCCCCTATCAAATTTTCTTTGAATGGTATTAAAGGACATATGGGTAATTAGTGAAGATTTTCCTGTCTTTCCTTGCTGAAATATAGCTCCATGCCCATTTAAAAGCTTTGAGCCAACAACACTTCATACCCTTGTCCATTTGTCAAATTGTCTTTGTGACAATTTTATGCCCAAATACACCAAACAGAATGTCCATTATGGCATAACTCTTATGATGCTTCAGTTGGTTTTTTGAGTATGTATTGAAATTGGAATTTCACCACACCTACAACATACATATTGCAGTCCTCCTATTGCAGTTATTGTGTTTTCAAAGTCATGTCAGATACAGAGTCAGTGTATGAGCAGGAAAATGACAATGATTCTACAACAGAGGCGAATGTGCCACAAAGGCCTCGTAGAGGTGGCAAAGGTGGTAAACATCTTAGAGAAGATCCCACTTCTATGGTACAATTTCAGGCTTGCCCACTTGCCATGGATTGTTTTCGCCATCAGTCATGCTATCATTTTTGTGAGCTAATTTCACAATTTCAGCATCATCGTGAATTAGCTCGCTTGTTTGTTCTCCATTTACATGATGGCCATGTAATCCTCACTGGAGTTAATTTCATTTTGTCATGAGAGACCATTGCAGAGGCCACTGGGATTCCAAATATTGGGGAGCAATGGAATAAGCGTCAGCAGCTAGAAAAATCATATTATGAGCTATCTATTAAAACAAGGTATATGAGGCACTTGAGCAGAGTTTTTCCTTTCCACTACCTGATGATCAGTTTGCACCTTTGATGAAACTCATCATTCGGTGTTTCAGCTGTGAGGGTAGATTCTCGCGTCTTTATGCATACCATGTCCGTTTTTTTATGCATTTTACAAGGGTGCGTCTGATGAACATTCCATACTTTATGTTTCACAACATAGAGAGGATGGTGCCTTTAGTGCAAAGGAAGAGCCCAGCGCATAAGCATAGGAGGATATATCATTATGCATTGATCAAGATCGTGGTGATTCATCAGTTGTCACAACAGGGCATTACCTGGGAGGATTTTATTTCTCGTGACTTCTTCACAGTGCCTCAGCCACCTCCAGAGATAGTTCATGATGAGGCAGGGCCTTCACAGCAGTTTGACATTCCTGAGACTGAGCATGTCGATGCTCCAGCATATGTGACATATCAACGAGGCCACAGGGCCTTATTTGCATCTGCATGATGAGTACTATCTCCAACCGGGGTGGAAGGGGTCTCGTTGACATCATCAACACAAAGAGTATTATCTCCACATCATGTGGAAGGGGTCTCGCCTCCGTCTTCAGTACAGGTACAGATTCAGGATAGGGGCAATAGACCCATGGTTGATGAGGGTCCTCAGGAAGTCAGGACATGGGTATCATTGATGTTAATGCTAGCTCTCCTAACTCGGAGCTAAAGGAGATCATCCGAGAGAAAAGGGCCGAGAATGAGTCGTTGTAAAAGAAATTGCAGATGGCTAAGTGGGTGATCAACTACTTGGAGCAGCGCAATAAATAGCTGGAAGATGAGCATACACTTTATGAGCTGTAGAAGATTCGGGAAGACCGAGAATTGGCCCGAACGAGTCCCGGTGATTTTACACCTATTGATCGAGAATCAATGCTCATATGGGTAAACACTCATTTGGAGAAGTTGTTGGCAAAGGAAAATAGAGACAAGGACATGCTTCGTCATATGAAAACTCACTATTTTGCTCGCATGCATGTTTGCAAAGCGAAAAATGAAGATCCTTAAGAGGTGTTTGAGCAAAGCGCTAAAACAACGAAAAAGGCCCGATCCACTTCGAGTTTTGGCTGAGGCTTCATTGGCTGGGCATGATACATGATGGAGGGTTTTCACTCCGAATTTGGGCAAATTTGGAGAAAATTTTGTCGTTTTGAAATTTTTGGCTTGCAAAACAGGTTTTTTGGCTCAATGCGTAGCGCACAGCACGCTACCCATAAGATTGGGAGGTCCAAATCACAAATGGCTTATAGTTTTGGATTTTTCATGATGAATTATACATTCTCAGCTATTTCCAAAGCATTTCATCAAGTTCTGGGTGACCAAAAGGCTCAAAAACATCATGAAAATCATCTTTCTCCCACCTTTTCCAACAGGAGGAAGTACCTCTGGGAGAATACAGTTTTGAGGGGGGAAATGAGCTTGAAATTGAAAATGTCCACTTGGGTTGGAAGCAAGACATCCAGGGCTTTCCAACGAGCTATCATGAGCTCAATTTGGATGTCAAGAAGTGCCCCAAAAGTAGGCTCAAATGTGCGCTATGCATAGGGATCAGGGTTGCTATGCATACAGTTTTTGGTCTAGTTTTCGCTCTTCAGCTCAGGAAATGAAGCCAGTTTGACCAGTTTTTACTTGTGATGTGATTTTTCATCCCTCTTAATGTAATTGATGAAAAATTATGTTATTTTCGCCTCACTTTTACCTATTCTAGATGATTCATTCACAAAATAGCAAAAATTTAATGAATGGATGGGTTTCCTAGCTTATAGAGGCAAGTTGTTTTGACTGCCTAGATTGTAGTGCTTTGTTTAGAATTGGTTGAAACAGCTCCTAGGATGATGAGCTAGACCCCTAAAGGCAAGGTAATGTGTTGGATTTCCTATATTATGTATTTTCTTAGTCATTTTCAGGGTTGGACTCTTGGGAATAGCTTGACACTCTATTGTACATATCTTATCTGCATTTTTGGCAAAGGAAAGACCAAGGTTTTGCAGCACTATTTGGGATTCATGTGGCTTTATGTGTTGATGGTGTGTTTCTTTAAGTACTTGTAAGTTGTTTATGTGTACTTCTTTCCTTATTTAATCCTCTACAATTGAACAAATGAAGTGTTAAGGTAGAATCCATAAATTTTCTATGCTTTTCCTTTAAATTTGTTTAATTTTCCATGTTTTCATCTGTTTAGGGAGAATCCTTGAATGTTCCTTGCTCTCCTTAACCTCTCACCAGTCAGATGTATTCATTCAATCACTTTAAAGGCATCAAAACAATCGCCTATCTTGCCCCAAGTAGACCTCTGCAAAATCTGTACCTCATCCCCGCACCCAAAATTTCCTTTTCCTTGAATTCAACAAAACCTTTCAAAAAATCAATTTCAAAGTCCTTGTACTTCATACCTAGCCTAAAATTAGTCATCAATTTAGTCATTTCGAGCCTCATTGATTACCTTTTGCCGAGATTGACTCGGAGAGAGCCCTCTGCTGTCCTCGTAGGGCTAGCTACGAGACTGAGCATGGTTTGATGTAGCCTCAAGTTTTAAATTATTTCAGCCTAAGGTAGATTTGAGTGCTAACATAGTGGCAACCATACTGGGGAAGAAATCTCAATGGTTTTCTTGTTGATGAGTTTGTTTCACAAGTCTTAGATGGAGTCTAAAGTCACGCCAGGTAGCTTTCGAAATGCTCTTGCTATGCATAAGCGGAAGTAGATAAATGTTTCTTCAGTTGATCTCCGGTTAGCTTGTGAATACTTGATTTGCAAATCACCCCAATACTTTTGTTCGTTCCAGATCTTTGGATGCTTGAGTCTAGAAATCGATTCGCTGAATTATTTCAATTCTTTTGATCTTCTGATAAACACACTAGCTTCAAAAAGACATACAAGAGCTAATCCAGATCTGAATCCACCTCCTATTTACGAAAATCCAAACTTGATTCGAAAAATCCTTCATCAAGAAAGCTCGGTGACTCCCATGATTAAATCCCATTCATGTCCCGCAATTTTTGAATATCTTGAAGAACTTGCTTTTGATGAAAAGTTTGAACTGTCATTGTTTAAAACCAAGTCTAAAAACGATCTTGATTCTATAGTTCCAAATCCTGATTTTGTTGGAGCTCTTGAATTTGAAAAACACAATAAATTAATTGACAATTTTATCTTGAGGCACCTTCAGACTTACATCCAAGCTGCAAATCTTGCTGATTTCTTAGAAGCTGTATCTGCAAATATTGGATCTACTGTCACGGCATCCACCTCTAGAATTCCTACTGAACCGCCTTTCATTCCCACCATCCCTATGCAACCTATAATTACTTATTCAAAATCTGTAGCCAATTCCCCTCCTTCATCCCACATCGCTTCTCCTCCGCATACACCTCCGCATACTCCTCATACTACAGCTACACCCACTCCACCAACAACCCCTAGACTAAATCCACCTAGAGAAATGGCTGCTCATTTCACACCTCTTGCTTTACCTCAGCAATTGCATGATATGCCCGTGGATTATTAGAGTAAGATTCCTATATTTGATGGCACTCCTCAAAGTGTGTCCGCTCAGCAGCACATAGACAAAATGGAAAACTTTTGTGATTTATATGAAATTGATGATGAGGATGTAACTATGCGATTGTTTGTGCAAACATTCAGAGGAGAGGTAAGAAAATGGTTCACAGGCTTGGGAGCCAGAAGTGCACCTACATTGGGTGAACTTCATAAACAGTTTTTAGATCGTTGGGAACTCAGAAAAGATCCACTTTAGATGAATGCCGAGTACAACAATATCAAACACAATCATGGTGAGTCTGTCCAAGACTACATTATCAGGTTTAATACAGTTTATAATTCTATTCTGGATGATTTAAGACGATCTAGAAAATCAGATCTTCTTAAATTCCCGAATGGTTTTGATCTGGAGATGGCTTATTCATTACAGGATAGAGATCCACCTACTTTAGAAGATATGCAAAATATCGCAGTTAGTGTTGAGGCGAATCTGAATGATAAGAGAGCATGGTTGAAAGCAGAGAAAAGAGTGACTATAAAGGAAGAATCTACATCAGAACGGCCTTGGCTTCGTGAGATGGAAAAAATGTTCAAAAGAATGAACCTTGACAATTCATAACCGCAGATTCGTAATCCAAATTACCGTGGCCAGCAACAACCTCAATTCAGAATTAAGCAGCGTGAAAAAAGAGCACAAGAGCCGGCAGACCAACAGCAGATTAAGACTCCTCTTTTGCATAATTTTGTGAGTCAAGATTCAGATGATGATGTTGATGTAGTAGGGGACCAAAATCACTTCTTTACTCCTGATGATCTGCCCATTTACATCACTGAAGAAGAAGAGTATGGAGAAAGTTTAGGCGGCCAACAAGATGAAGATTTTATCTTAGCAAATGATGCAGATTTAGATGATTACCAAAGAGGATATTTGAATGCCTTGTCCACTCAACAGAAGCAGTATTCATTGAGAAACCGAGATGTGCCCATCAATCCAATTCAGAAAAGAAAATAAGCTACAGCACCAAAGACACATTCACCGATACCAAAGAAGAAAGGAAAGGAGACAATTGATCCCACAACTAGCAAGATATCAGCAGCAGAAAGGACAAATGAGGCAAGTATAATCAAGCATAAGAAAGAATTTTCGGTGAAAGACGTCAAAAAAGTTTCAGTATTTAGTTTGGAAAATGAAATTTCCAAATTAAAGGTATCTATTCCTTTGACTGAAATCATGAAAAACAACAGCTACCGAGGTCAAGTCTCCCAAATTCTGAACTTTGATCCGATGTTTGACATGGTGAACATTAAAGATGATAAGCTAGAATTGATATTTGGGCCAGCATTGGATGGTGAGTCCCCTGATAGTGATGTTCCTCCCTTTTATATCAGTTTGAGATTGCATGAATATGTTTTGCACAATGCTATGTTCGATTCGGGTGCTTCACACAATTTGATGCCAAAGGCGATCATGGAAAAGTTGGGGCTAGACATTACAAGGAGATATCATGATTTGTATTCATTTGATTCCAGCCGTGTGAGAAGTATCGGGCTCACTAAATATTTGGTTGTTAGCTTAGACCAAATTCCAGCGAAGAATGTCTTGATGGATGTGGTTGTGGCAGACATTCCTCCACGTTTTGGTATGCTACTTTCAAGATCTTGGGGGGCTAAGTTGAAAGGTACGCTACAGTTAGAATTTTATTATGCTACAATTCCAGTCTTCGGTCAAATGAGAAAGCTATATCGAGAGCAAGAGATGAAATACATGATAACCAGCAAAGAGAAGCCAATCAATCGCCCTGTAAATTATGTACATACAGATTTGGAGTCATTTGTTTTATTTGCTGATAGTTTTAATGATCTAGATAGTCAGTTAGTTCAGGCGGAAGATATACCAAAGATCACTGAGAATTTTAGAGAAGCTCTGCAAAAAGAAAGAGGAGAAAAGCAGTCTACTATGGAGCAAACAGCTTAAGATAATGGGCAGAAAACAGAAAAAACATAGCTAACACAATTTCAACACTTGGAGGAGGATGAAGATGGTCTTTGGACCATGGATTTTGATGGCGCAGTAGGTAGTGATGGTGTTGGTATTGGTGTGTGGATTTGAAGTCCCTTTTCTGGTCAAGACAAAGTTCCAAGCAAGGTGAGAGTGTGTTCCTATAAACTAGCATTTTACTGTTCAAATAATGAGGCGGAATATGAAGCTCTAATTGTTGGCCTTAAAATTCTGAGAAAGCTGAAAGCGAAGAAGATTGCAATCTATGGTGATTCAAAGTTGGTTATAAAGTAGGTGAAGGGTGAGTTTCAAGCCAAGCATCCTCGCATGAGAGCTTATCGAAATGCAGTCTTAGATATTTTAAAGCTATTTTCTGATCATACCTTGACATGTGTGCCTTGTATACAAAATGGTGTTGCTAATGGGCTTGCTAAGGCAGCAAGCAACTTGAAAATTCCGATGAATTCCAGCAACAAGTTTGAGATTCATGTGAAACACCATCCCACCGTTCCAGATAATCAACGATGTTGGCAAGTCTTTCAAGATGATGAAGAGATTAATCAATTTCTGCAAAATAAGGGTAAGTTCAAAGATACCTCCATAGATACAGAACATGATGATGGAAGTGATGATATACAAGTAAGTCAAATGGAAGTGTTGCAACTTAAAGATAACGTTATTCCTAAAGGATTGATTCCTTTGGAGGAGATGCTTGACCAAGACGATGTGGCCCGCAAACCGACATTGAGACCAACTGAAAAAGGTGTTGAAGAGGTAAACATTGGGACAGCTAAGAATCCCAAAATGGTAAAGCTATCAAAGTCATTGTCACCAAAGGTAAAAGCAGAATATGTGAAATTTTTATCTTTATTTTCTGATGTTTTTTCATGGGATTACTCGGATTTAAAAACATATGACACAAATATCATTCAGCATACTATTCCCATTAAGACCAATGAGAAGCCTTTTCGTCAAAAGTTGAGGAGAATCATTCTGAAGTTGATTCCATCAATTGAAAAAGAGGTAAACAAATTGTATAAGTCAGGAATCATTGTGCCTATCCGATTTTCAGATTGGATATCAAGCTTGGTGCCCGTGAGAAAGAAAATAGGTGAGATCTGCTTATGTATTGACTTCATAAATTTGAATAAGGTGTCCTTAAAAGACAATTATCCACTCCCCAAAATGGACCATATATTGCAGTGAGTAGTTGGAGCATCAAGGATGTCACTACTCGACGGCTATTCAGGATACAATCAGATTTTAGTGCATGAAGATGACCGTGACAAAACCGCATTCACCACTTCATGGGGAACGTTTCATTATGCAAATATGTCGTTTGGTTTGAAAAATGCAGGAGCCACCTTTCAACATGCAATGGACATGGCTTTAGCCAATGAGAAAGATGTATTTTTGTTTGTTTATCTTGATGACTTAACTGTGTTTCAAAATTCTGATGAAGAACATTTGTATCATTTGAAAATTGTCTTCCAAAAGTGTAGAAAATATGGCATTTCAATGAATCCAAAAAAGAGTCTTTTTTCCATGGATGAGGGAAAACTTCTTGGCCACATCATATCTAAAGATGGCATCTGTATTGACCAT
>APFE030154059.1:17759-37772 GCA_000404065.3 Pinus taeda | reverse complement strand
CTTTATGGAGTTCTCCATATTGAGTAGTAGTGGAGGCGGCATTGGTGTGGATGCTGGGGTGAGCATGGAGGCGAGGTTGGAGGCGATGTAGATGGATGGGATGAGGGTGGGGGTAGTGCAAGTATTCGGAGGAACCCTTGTCCTATCAACTGACTAGCACTGAAGGGAGAAGTCTACGGTGCTCCTTCGTCATCACTTGAAGGTGGTACGATCAATAGGATATACTTAGGACCTTTTCTTCCTCCATCCCTGGAAGGCCTTCCACTTCGTGTAGCTCCAAACATCAAGGTAATCGCATGACTTTATTTTCACACAAGAGCATCTTAATCAAAGTATTTAATGACTTCAAATGCTTACCTCGCAGTCCCTTAAAGGAGAAGCACTTTGATTCGCTATAATTGATAGAAGTATCAACTGCAAACTCTGTCACAAATCCTCCTATGATGCAGTCGATCTAATGGTCGACAACACACATGATCTTATCTTCAGAGGCTTCCAATCTACGCACTAAATTTGGTCTCCAAACAATCATATTGTTAGGCCTCCACCTTCCTTGGGAGTCTGCCAACTTCATGATCCACTCGTATAACTCAACCGGGAATGAGTAGAAGAAGATTTCCTGTATTTTTGTGTACAAATATCTATCCAACCACTACTCTTTCTTTAAGTGTGGATTCTTGTTTTCTTGCACCGCAAATTTATGGACCTTTTGATCCAACCAGTCTTCCATCTATTTCTTAGCTGGATTCCAATGATACGATATCACACATCTCGTTATGTAGATCTCGGTCCCAGCAATGAAACCATTTCTTGGCTTGATGGGCCCTAACCTAGTTCAGCGTTAGGTAGCCAAGAAAATCCCTACACTACTGGCCCTTCCAGCATCAGCGTACGGAGCGTCGACTGAAGTCTCACCTGAATTAGTATGGGGGGATGGAGGAACCATGTTTCCACACCCTAAGATGGTTGTGATGTTGTTTTTCTAACTTAGTCCCTGCCTTCGCATATCGATAAGCCTTTAGAGCTTATCAATGTAGTTCTTCTTCTATTTCTCAAAACCTCCGTGAAGGTATCCGACTGTCCTTAGCGCAACCCTAAACAATGGTTTAGGAACTTACACGCCTCTGTAACTATGCTACTATCTCATTTCCCAAATTATCTTAAGTATTAGTTACTTTACCATGGACTTGAGATTATCATCGTGTACACATACATTAGTACTTGCGTTCAAATAATAGATAGAAATGGGTAGAGCCACGCATCAAATTAGCATAATAATGTAAACTAAGAACTTAAAATAGGATAATAGAATGCAATAATCAGAGATAGAAAAAAAAGTAATTTCATAATACTTCTCTTTATTTATGATTCAAGTTCCTAGTATAGAATCTATCCATCCTGTGCACACAGCTACAGGGGTCCGTGCACTCAGCTACAGGCTTCCACCCTAGGCCTCTACGCACTCAGCTGCAAAGCCTCTTGCTATGCTAAGACTCTCGCTCTTATCACACACAAACTTACCAATGACTCATGACTTCCAACTCACTTATCCTACTTCGTTGTTTCCACTACTTCAGATCTTCTAAGACTTTCCTTCTTATACAATCCCATGGTCCGCAGACCATGGGTAGACCTCCAAAACCAACACATCTTATCTAGACTAAGGGCAGGAAACCCTTTTATCTTTTGACATAATCGCACTTCGTGACCACAAAATGTGGAGACTTTACATTTCTTTACACAACATTCGGGCCTTTTGCCACAAAATATGGGTGTTTAAACCCAAAATTCACCCCCAAGGGACCCGTTCCCAACATGAACACTTGGGAATCTCACACTTTTCACTAACCAACCTTGAACTGCAATCCTCTAGTTCACCCCCGAGTTGAGAAGTTCTTGACAGGGTATCAACAACCTCTATTGATCCCTTCAATATGTATTTTAGACTTTGCTTTCATGATAAGTGTTTCCTTTTAGCAGTGTCCCTCTTTTGTGGCCCTTAATGTCCACTTGACTATGATTTTTCTTAAAATCTCGTCTTTCTCTCCCTGGTTCTTTATACTGATCCAGGGTTAGCACATTTCTTGAGCTAATCCATTTAATGGATTTTCTCTCCTATCAATTAAACTTGTCTAGAATGTTATCTAGAATATTTATCATGAAATAATTATCCCAATATCATTTACCAATGAGATTTATGTTTTAATTTCTTTGGAAATAATCTCATAATCAAGTATTTCATTCTGAGGTCCTTCAATTCCATTTATTTATTTATCAGTAAAATTAATTATTTCTTTACATAAAAATTACAATGTACTTCATGATATTTCCACCATTCCTACTAACATCATTGAGTCTGAACCAAAAAATAAAATTACAGCAACAATGGTGTATCACATTCTTACCCCCTTTTAAGTCACACCATCCTCAATGTTTATTCCCTATTTATTTCCCTCTGGAATAGTGTTGGATATTTTTTTTTCATTTCATATTCCCACTCCCATGTAGATTCTTCTGGAGTAAAATATTTCCATTGCACTTTAACCTGAATGACGGCTTGATTCCGTAGTGATATATCTTTTTGGTCTAGGACACAGAGACTTTCTTCTAGAAAGTTTCCTTCGCGTTCCATCTATAGCATTTTCTAGTCAATTATGTGAGATTTTTCATGTACATATTTATTATGTAAAGATAAATGAAAAACATTATGAACTCTAATATGACTCGGTAATGCTAATTCATAAGCTACAGGTCCGACTGTATCCAAAATTTTGGATGGTCCACAAATTCGTCGTACAAATTTTGGATAGGTTCCCATTCTTCAAGTACTTTTTCTCAATTTCACCCTTAAGTAAATATTATATCCAATTTTAAACTCCATGTGTGTTCTTTTTTTGTTTGCATAGCTTTTCTATCTATCCTATATTGTTTTAATGTTATGTTGGATCCTCCATACTATTTTCTCCATATCCTACAAGGCATCCAATCCTAGTATCATCTTATCCTCCAACTGAATCCAACTAAGATATGTATGGAATTTTTTGCCATACATGGCTTGAAAGGGACTCATTTTGATGGATGAGTGATAGCTATTATTATAGGAAAATTATGCTAAATGAAGAAACTCTTCCCATTTAGTTGGTCTTTCCATGACATACATCCCTAGAATTTCCTCTAAAATCTGATTGATCCTTTTAGTTTTCCCATTAGTTTGGTGATGATATGCAGTGATGAAATTTAATTGAATTCCCATGCCTCCAGATAATGCCTTCCAAAAGTCTTAGGTGAATTTGGCGTCCCTATCAGACACTATCATCTTGGGTACTCCATGTAATCTAAAAATATCATTCATGAAGGTATTACCAATCTTTGTTGTAGCATAAGTGGATTGTACCGGTACAAAATGGGTTTTCTTACATAAGGTATCCACCACCACCAAGATGGAGTCATGTTGCCCCTTGGTCCTCAATAATCTTGGGATAAAACCTAAAGAAATTATTTCCCACTTCCATTTTGGGATAGGTAGTGCATTCATCAACCCAAAAGGGTGTTGATGCTTAACCTTTACCTATTGGCACTCTAAGCATTTTGATAAATATTTAGCGACCTCTTCCTTCATACCTAGCCAAAACAAATTATTCATTAATGTTGTAATCATCTTTTGGTACCAAGGATGTCTTGCATAAGGATTTTATGATATTCGTGAATTATCATTTTTTTGAAGGCATGTACATTGGGAACATGCAATCATTTTATGTAAATCAACAATTTTTTAGAATTTTCTGCATAACCAGGAACGTTAGTATGACATACTTTTTGTTGAATTTTGAAGTATTTTGGGTAACTGGGTATGAAATTCCTAATTTTCTCTATCAAAAATGTATTAACACTGCTAACATACACTTTCATTAGATCATAAGCATCTCTACTCAATGTGTCTACTATCGTGTTTTCTTTCCCTTTTATGTGTCTGATGTCAAATTCAAACTCACTTATAAACTTTGTCCATCTAGATTGCTTGGCATTGAGATCGGGTTGGTTGCAAATATATTTTAGGGTCATATGATCGATTGCCAAAGTGAGTTTCTTTCCTAATAGATAGTTCCTACATATATTTAAGGCATGTATGACATTAGCTAGCTCTAAATCTTATTGCAAAAATTATTTTCATGTGTTTTCAACTTCCTAGATTCTCAAACTATCACTGAATTTTCTTGCATTAAAACTCCCCCTAGCCTCGCAATGCAGGCCTCATTGAAAACTATAAATTATTTATTTGGATTTGCAAGTTTTAGCATGGGATCCACTATGGGTAGATCTTTCAACTTATCAAAACTATCTCGACATTTGGTAGTCCATTCAAACTTTACTCCCTTTTCTTTAATGATGTGATAGAATATGATAGCTTCAAGAATCCCTCTATAAATCTTCAATAGTATCCTTCGATTACCATAAATGAACGGATAATGAAAACATCCTTTGGTGTCAACCAATTTACCATGGACCTAACCTTCTTAGGATCCACTTTTATCACGTTCTCAGAAATAATGTGGCCCAAATATTGTATTTGTTTTTTGTAGAATTTACATTTACTAAATATGGCATATACTTGATGTTCCCTTAATGTTTGTAGCACCAATTTTAAGTGTTCCTTATGTTCCTCCTAATATTTGGAATAGATCATAATGTCATTTATAAATATTAGCACAAATTTTTCCAAATATTGCTAAATATATTGTTCATTAGAGAAATAAAAGTTGTTGGGGCATTAGTAAGGCCGAATGGTAACATTACAAATTCGTATTTAACATATCTGGTCCGGAAGGCTATCTTATGAATATACTCATTTTTTATTCTCAATTGCTAATATCCTGTCCTTAGATCGATTTTTGAAAAAATGGTTTCTCGCCTTACCTAGTCAAACATATCATCAATATGGGGCAATGGATAATTATTTTTAATGGTTAACTTTTTTATTTGTTGATAATTGATGGAAAACCTAAATGTGCCAACCTTCTTCTTGACAAATAGAACGAGAGTTTCCCACGATGAAAATTTGTCAGAATGTAGCCTTTATCCAACAGTTCTTGTAGTTTCCTTTTCAGCTCTAATAATTTAGGTGGACTCATTTGGTAAGGGGATCTAGACACTGGAATTGCACTGGGTACCATGTAAATGGAAACATCTACCTCTGTGGGGGGGGTAAACTTGTAATTTCCTCATGAAAGACATCATGAAACTCCTTAATAACGGTAGGGTCTCTAATTTTGATTATTCTCCCTATTGTTCAGTTACATCTAAATGAAACATAAATAATTGAAACCCCTTTTGTGCATCCTTTTTCATTTGTATGGCTGAGATGTTCCTGAGTGACAGGTTTCAGTATGCCTTGAATTGTTTGAGTTTGTCCTTCTGGTTCACACATCTCATTCTTTTCTCTAAACATATTAAAATGGCCCCTTTTGTTTCCAACCATTCTATGCCTATTAGTACATCATATGATCCTATGGGAAGGAAATTTAAATTTATTTTTGTAGAATATCCATTTAAATCAAGCTAACACACTTTGATGGTTACTCTTCTCTTGAAGCTAGTTGCTAACTGTACCAACAAAAAAGTTTTATATTTTTCAGTTTTAAGTTTATATTTTTCTACCACCTTTCATCTAATAACCTAAACCATCCCCTGGATAAATTGAAATAGAAATAGGGCAATTGGAAATATTACCTTCAATTTCAATCATTATTGATTGATGTTCCACTTTTTTGTCCTCTAAGGTTGTGCTTATTATGGGAATATTTCTTGCAATATCACTCATTGTGGTGTCTTCCCAAATAGCTTGGATATTTTGAATAAATATGGGATTATGTGGGAAATCAATCAATAGATGAGGTTCACCATGTTAGAGTCAGTATTTGGATACCACCATCAGTGATTAAGATTCCCCTTTCATATCATATTAGTGTCTCATTTGAAATTTTTAGCATTCCACCTAGGTCATCATGCAAAAATTTTCTCAATGATGGTAGCCCAAAATCAAAAATCACACTCCCCTCTGAAAAATTTGTATTTGTTCACCCACCTTCATGTGTCTTGTTGAGCATCCATTGACCACAAAGGCTCATTTCATCATGTTTTATACCAGTCAAGTCCACCTGAAGTTCAGTCATTCAAGGTTCCATTAGGTCACCTAGGTTTTATTTACCCAAGGTCCAATAAATCACCAACTCACTACATAAGGTCATAAATTTATGAGAGTGAAGCAAATAATATATGTTTTCAGTTAAATAAGGGTTTGCAAGCATGTAACCATGGTTACTGAAAGTCCCAAACTTGATTTCAAGAAGGGAAGTTATTCCAGTTTGTAAATTTTTACTTCAAAATAGATTTAATAATTATTTCATTTATGTATTTTTTATGTCTACTATATGTAATAAGTCACCATTTCAGCTACCTACTAAATTCCATTGCCAATATTATCCATACAAAGGTCAAAATCAAGATTGTTAAAGCATCATCTACTTGTCAAAGGAAAGAAGGTCATAAAGTCAAAGACCATTAGTATGAAAGTTTGAAAAGTGACATGAAACATTAGAAAATGGGTTTGCAAATCATAAATCAAAACTCATTCATGTATAAAATCCCCCAAAGAGATCTATGCAACCTTCATTTGCACTCCTACACTTTCAAAACCTCCTTAACAAAATAGAAATTTCGAATTTTAGCTAAAATTGGGCAAAACAGGGGCAAGGCGCACATTTGAAAGCAGAGGATGTGTTTAGAAAATGGAGGGTGCATTCAACATTAATGCTACACATTTTCCAGGCAATCCGATTTATTTTCTAAGGGCATTACACACCTATAAGTGGAGGGCGCGTTTGACCATTATACTGCGCCTTTCCCCGAGAACAACCAAAACTTGCCCAAAGTGCCCTACATTGCTCCAAACACCAAAATTTTCGACCAAGGTGCTCCAAGAAAGCAATTAGGTTGGAATCCTCCATAGTAGAATTATATGGTGCTTCATTGTGTTTTTGTGTCTTACAAAATTCAAAACCCTAGTAACATAATCCCATCCCTAAATTCCATTTCCTAGCTTACCACTACCATTCCTATATTTCAAAACTACCCCTCGCCACCTCCCTCATCTCACACAACCCAATTTCCATCTCCTCAGTTTACTCACACCTTTCCATGCTCGCTACACCTACATTCCATTTCATCATCTCCCTAGGGTTTGACTCCAATAACTCATGGCAAAAGAAGACAACAGAAGTCTGAGTGAGGAAGAAAGACAGGAGAGGAGGCTGTCTAAGAAAGGAGGGAGAATAATTAGATATGAGCCAATTAATACAAGAAAACTCATGGCATATCCCATCATTGTGATAAGCTTTAAGTATGTCGGCTATTTTGAGTTTTCTGAGAAAGTGGAAAGGATCCAGCATCATCTTGTGTTGACTAGTTTATTCGTCATCGACCTCCATGACAACCAAGTAACCCTTGCTGGTGTCACCTTCACTATATCTCATGTTATCATAACAGATGCCTCTGGGATTCCAAATTTTGGGGGAAATTTGTTTAAACAAGGAGAATTGGATAATTTTTATTATGAGCCATATCTTAAACTAAGATACATGAATGAGAGAAAGATGATATTTCCTTTCTCTTACCTCCTAGACAAATATATTCCCATGATGAAAATCATCATGAAGTACTTCACATGTGAGGGTAGGTTTTCTAGGCCCTATTCCTATCATATTCGGCTACTCATGCATTTTACAAGAGTCAAAATGCTCAATCTGCCCTACTATCTTTACCGGGACATTGACAGGATGTCATTCATTTCCCAAAGGAAGGATTATGATCATAAAATGAAAAGCATATTTCGCCACTCCCTCATTAAAATGATAGTTCTACAGCACCTTGATCAGCTTAATATTGCGTGGAACACTTTCATATCTAATGAGATTTTTACAGTCCCACCTATTCAGCATGGCCATGAAGTACCTTCATCTTCTCATCCATCCACCTCCATTCGTCCACCTCAGCCCATACATCATTGATCTTCATCTGATGAGTCAACCACACCATCACCTTCATCATCGCCATCCCATGAGCCTATTCATTTACCTTGCAGAGATGAAGGAAGTGAGCAAGAACACATTAAGCATGGTGAGAGAAGAAAGCATAAAGGGGTTGGTTTAGGTACCTTGACATATACCTATCAAAGACGACATAGGCAAGTGTTTTCCCCAAATATTGTGGAAGGGGCCTTGCCTCCTTCATCGGTAAAGCAAGTACAAAAGGGTAAGGATAACATTATAGAGGCAAAGATCCAGCATTAGGACAAAGACCTCCATGAGACAGAGAATGGTTTTTAGTTGGTTGACCTAGATGAACATGATGACAGTTAGCCATTTTCATAAAGGAGAAGAATGCACTCATAGGAGGGCTCCAGGTCAACTTGTAAAGGGCTAAATATATTATTTCATACTATGAGTAGGAGAATAGGCAATTTGTGGTCAAACATGAGCTCCTGGAGATTCAGCTCATCAGATCAAAGAGAGAGGCTAAAAATACTAAGGCATTACTTGATGAGGAATATGGACAATATGGTGAACAACTTGATGAATAGGTGCTAAGAAGAAGGCCAAGGACTAGACGCCTAAAGAGGGCTTTGAATCTAGAAAAGCAAAGGAAGGAAAAAGTAGCCAATGCGCTGACCCTAAATGAGCAATTTTCCAAAATGGTGAATGAAAATTGGGAACATTGGCTTGAGAGGGTGAAAACTCATCTTGAGGGCCTCTTAGACAAGGCCAGAATGGATATTGACATTCAGAGAAGGATGCCTAAGTACTATTCCATGAGAAACAAAATTTCAAGAGCCAAGTTCAAAAGAGCTCATGCAGAAATTGATGCCTTGACAAAGCAAGAGGAGAAAAGAAGGCTAGATATTCCTACCAAGGCATCAATCCATGAATTAAACATATGATTAGCCATCTACACACCAGTTTTGAGAATTTTTTACCAAGTTTTGCAAGTTATAATTTTCTGTGTTTTTTAAAGCATCTTCAACACAAGCAATATGTCAAATGTGCAACACCTAGGGTGATGCACTCTATTTTTAGGCATTTGATGGACAAAAGGGTATAATTTTTAGACTTATAGTGATGAAGAAATGCACCTTGTGCATTTTCTAATAATTTGGAGGAACAATGGCCAGCAAAAAGTGTCAACAACCACCAAGAAACCACATTTCTACCTCCTTTTTGGCCTAGGCACTGTGCATTTAACAGTCTTGGAAGTTGGAATTTTGACAGAGATAGTGAACTCCAAATTGAAAACATAAGGTATATCTAGAAAGTAGACTTGAAGGGCTTTCCTACACTCTATCCTGGAGAAACTTTGGACAGAGGGAAGACACCCAAAAGCAGCTTTGAATCTGGAGGGTGTATTTAACAATAAGAGGGTGTGTTTGACAATCTTCTACAATTTTCACTGTTTCCTTCCAAATTGACTTTCATCTATGGAAAATTGATGATTTAATCATATAATTATTCAGTATGATGTTATTATTGTGTTTTTTTACTATTATCTAGGGTAAATACATTAGTCAGTTGGCCTACATGGGATGTAACGAATAAGTTTTCCTAAGTTAGGGATAAGTCACTTTGACCACCCTACACTCTAGCTATTAGTTCAACTTTTCTTGAAACTACTCCTGCTCTCATGGATTCAACCCTTGAGGCTAGTATGAGTTGGTTTGAGGCCTATATTATGTATTTTCTTAGTCTTTTTATAGGTCGAACTTTTTTGGATGTTGTAATAGCTTTCAGACTTTCGCATGGAATATATTGGACGAAGTTGCAGCTATTTTGGTGGGATTCTCATGGCATGGTATTTTGATCTTGTTTCTTATTTAGTTTCATATGTGTGAATGTTTTGTTCTTGTCACGATCCATTTCACTCTAATTATGTTTTATTTTTAAGGTGTGATAAGCAGAATTCATCTTTGTATGCTCTGTTTTAGGAAAATCATCATAGATTGTTTCATTTCTTCAATTCAAAAAGAATTCATGACCCTCATGATCTTTTTAGCTTCTCACTAGTCTAAACCATGTCATCATTATACTACAAATTTTAAAGTACCTTGCACACGTTGCCCCATCATATGTCTACAATTCAGATCATCACTTTTCTCTGACCTAATTCATTCTCTAACCTAATTCACTCATGCTTGTGATTACCCAACAAAATCAAATAAAATAACCCTCTGCACTCTACATCTATCCTAAAACCATAATTCATCGAGTCCTCTTGGCTATGATCCTTCAGAGAGAGCCCTCTCGAGCTTGGTAGGGCTAGCTACCAAGTCAAAAGATTGGTCTGTCGTTACCTCAGTTGGACTCTTCCTGAGCGTTGGAGATCCAGAGGAGTGATAACACACCACACCATCAACACTTCAATGGTTTTGTTCCCTTATCCCCATTAACCTTTTTCCCATTCTGACCCATAGGTTTGGACACAACTTGACACTATGCAAGCTGACTTATGTTCCCATTACTGAACATTTTATGTTGATGATCCTTTCCAAAATTTTTAGGATAGACAGGTTTCTGTCATTTTTCTCCAATTACAAGTTTGACTCTATCCTTATTCTTCTAAAAATTAGAGCCTTCTCCCTTATTATTAAATTGTTGATAACACAACCTTACCATCCTTACTGCTTCATCCATTTTTTTTGAATTATCAAACTTAATCCATTCCTTGTAGACAGTAGGAAAGAAGTTCTCAAACCATTGTACCTTGGATTTTTCATTTTTAATGTAGGGACCATACTGCAAAACGTTGGTAATCTTTGCCACAAATTCATCCACAGTTAGCTGACCGAGCCTTAACTCATGGAACTCCTTTGCATGGTCATCATAATAATGTTCACTTAAATAATGGTTTTGGAATTGCTTCCAAAATTCCTCCAAATTTATTGTCTTTTCATCCACTATATGCACACATTTTGCTTCCTCCCACTAGAGAGGATATTTACCTTGCAGATGATAAATGGAAAACCTAGCCTTCAAGTGTCTCTCATATTCAGAGACTTGGAAATATTTGGTCATATTAAGTAACCATGCTTTGGGATCCTCCTCCTTATCGCCATCAAAAGTAGGGGGCTTGATTTTCTGAAATTCCCCTTATAACTCCATTTTTTCTTTCTCTTTTATGTTCTTGGATATGTTCTATCAAATTCCCCCTCCCCCCCCACCGATTTTATATTTCTATGATTTTGTGCCTCTCTTTGTTCCTTTCGGTATTCCAGGTTACAATGTTCTATGGATAGAATTTTCAGTCAGCACTCTGATCATCCTTTCCTTCTCTTCATTGGCCTTTAATAGATGTTCATTATGGCTCGTCAGGTATGCAAATTATTTATGAATATTTCTAATGACATCAATGAATTTCTTAGTTGTTGGGGTGGATCCATTTGGCAATTCAACATATAAATCTTTAGATCCAGTGATAGTTGGATCATAGTCTTCCATGTTTGTTGTATCAGTTCATGTGCTTACCTTGGAATTCAAACAAAAATGATTATTTTTTCTTCCTTTGTACTACACTTTTTCAAGTTTACAAAATGTTGTATAACACTTTGTGTAGTGTTTCCTCGGCCCAATGGTGAACTTGGGCTCTAATACTGATTGGTCACACTCCTAATATATATATATATATATATATATATATATATATATATATATACTTTAACACCATTATCATGCCCTTGGGACATATAATTGTTTTTGTTTCAACGCGATGGATTGTGTATTGTTTACATCAATGGTTATTTACCAAATCTTTAGATGAGTTTGACCTTGTATATATATATATATATATGGGTGTGTGTGTGTGTTTCAACTAATCATTTTTCCATGTATATACACCGGTTTGTAATCTTTAGGATGCGATTTCGATGTAAATGTAGGTCCCTTTCAACCTTGGTAATTGTGGTTGGTATTAACTGATGTGTATAGTGTTATAAACTTTATAGTTCATGTTCCCTATCATTCTCTTGACCTTGGTATTCAATTGTTTATAACATTGGTTTCAACAAGGGTTGGGATAGTGTCGGGGTTTCCCGTTCACCCAGTGTGAGCCTAAAGATTAGGAGATGGTGTGCAAGCTCCCAGGGTTTGGTGCCCAAACCCTCTGTGGACATGTACCCCATATCCATTTAATGCTCATAAGAAAGTCAGACTCTATTCATATGAATCGTAGGATGAGGTTTCATCACATCTATTTTTTTTAATGCTTATCTAAACCCTAAGACTATACTTCTGTGTGGTCTTAGGTCTATTCATCACTTTGGGTCAAAGGCTACCCATTTCGCCTGTAGCACTAGCATTCAACTATGAAGGTGGAAAATAGATATGGCTAGAGCTTTGGAACTACCTCGACCCATATATCAATGGTAGGATTTACTTCTATTATTGATATTATCAAAGTGGAGTTTTGGCTATAGTCACCACAACTCCTTCATTTTGTTTATTATTTCCTCTTTTTTACTATGCCTACAACCTCCACTAGGGTTATTACTTGTTAATGTGATTTTTGGGTTTTGCTCCTACAAGGCAGAAAACTACAGAAATGCCCATTTTTTAAAACCTCTACATACACAACATTCGTGGGGTTAATCGGTCCACCTCATCATAATCAGTATATTTTTAGGTAACACATTGCTTGTTATTATTTTTTTTCTTTGCTCTAGCTTCTTCTTGGTCATTTTTGGTAGTATTCATTTGTTTAAGTGATTTATATATCCTAGTCTACAATTTGAATCTCCTTCTTTGGCTACTAGGGCTTTCTATAGTTGTTTTCTTTTTCATTTTATTGTTCAATGGATCCACCAAACTTCTATCCCTTTGGGAAATTTATCCATTATTGCTATCCTCTGGCTCATACAAAGAATGTTAGTAATGCAGGCTCCTCAAAGCAATGGCCTCGATTTCTAGAGGGGAAAATATGAAGTACTTCAGGTAATTTTGAGGAATTCTCTATTTTTGTTTAAGGCTCTACTAGTTGATAACATATCATAGGTTGTTACAAAATTTTGGTTTCGTGATGAGGATTCTCTATAACTTTTTGCTCCTTCATAATCATTGAATTGACTCTAGAGCTGACGTCTTCAACTGTTACTTTCCAGAGGTGGTGATATGAGATGGTGTGCATGGATTTGCATACCCCTTCCACATTGATGCCATTGATGAGAAGTTACAGGGTTGTTAATCCTTTTTTTTTTTGTGCATTAATAATTCTATATTTTAAATGAGTTTTCTAGAATTTAGCTTCACTCTGCAATGTGAATGGCAAACCCACTGTTATTCTAGGTGTGTCTTGAAATTTTACAACAATTTACTTTCCCACTCAATAGAAAGGTATCTCTCAATACTTATATGTCGTTCCCATTTTTCCAGGTTGGTTCACCTTTCCTCATGAGCTCTAACTGTTACTGTGTGCCAATGCAGTTTCTATGCGAAGGATAATTTAGGTGTACAACTCGTCGATGTAATTCTCATGTGAGAAACTTGGAGATTAATTTTATTAAATTACTAAGAACTTTGTGCTCATCATTATCTTTACTGGAGATTGTTGGTCCTTCTTAAGTTATGCCTAGTTCTTGTTTTACCTTTTTCAGGCTTGCACTAATGGTGACCCTACATAATGATGGTGCAGTCTCTACACTATTGTGCCACCCAACATAGTTTTTATACCGTGAAGAATACCTTATGTAATTTAAGATAAGAACAAGGCATATAAAATTCTTATATATGTATGGACTATATTTGGTGATGGCGTGCTCTAGAAATTTTGTTTCCTCTTGTTCTGAGTGACCGTGATGTAATATTTTTGCTAAATCTGTACATATATTTATATAGTTATTCAGGATTTTGTTCCCCCTCTTTCTGTCATATGAGGTACATGGTTGGATATATGTGTTGACTAGGTGTGCTCTGCATCTGTATTGATGTCAATCTATAATGGTATACTATTACCACTTGAATCTATGCATCTTAGTGAAGTGATTTTTGTTGAAGTTCTAGATTATTACTTCTAAACACTTTTATATATTTCTAAACAATTTTATAGATTTGTATATTCCTCTGTCACTAAGAAATAAGAAAAATTGTTCATTTTCTATCATGATGTAAATTTTTCATGACTTCTCCGTTTACCTCTTAGTAATACTCATTGGTTGATTTAGTTAAATGTTTCTATACATGTAGAAGTAGATATTGTGGTTATCTTGTCTTGGTGTTCAAAATTTGTTGTTAGTGCACTAATCTCTTCATGTAGATCCATAGATGTTACCCTATTTTTGTTGAGAAATACATCTACATGTAGCACTAATTTTTGGCTGTGGGTAAAATCTATTGTATAATGGGTGGAGAAATCAAGTTTGATTGAGTTCCTATATAGTTTTCTTGTGTTGCGTTTCTCTGTATTCCTGTACTCAAATATCAACATGCCACACCTTGTTAACTATATGTTACAAGAATTAAGTTTTCCCAGTATTCAGATGAAAACATTAATCAGAGAACCATATATATAAGATTCAAAAATTTGCTTATAATTTTCCCTGACAACCTCCTTATTGACCTCTATCCGCACACCTTCTTAATAGTTGGCCTCCTATGAATGTACTTGATTATTTTGCACATTATAAGAAGAGGTGAAAATCTTATAAACATTGATTACTAACCTCAGCGCACTAGTTTAATACTTTAAGTCGTTTTTTTTTTAACATTTAAGACTATTTCTAGTCACTTATGTGCACTATAGTAATAGATTCCCATTTCACACCACTAAATCATAAGTAATAAAGTACATGCATGCTAGTATAATAGTAAAACTCAACCTTCAAACATAGGCTCATTTCTAATCAATAAATATCTACGTTTCTATGTTAAATTTAATTTTCTAGGAAATAAATTGGTACTTTTAACAATTATGAGTGTGATAGATTCTAAAGTATGTTTCATATAACAATGCTAAAATATAATCAGAATCAAGTGAAATGAAATTAAATAAATCACATAACAATGTAACCTAACTAGAATTGCTGATATGAGAACACTTGGGAATCTCACACTTTTCACCACCCAACCTTGAACTGCAATCCTCTAGTTCATCCCGGGATGATAATTTCTTGCCAGGGTATCAATAACCTCTATTGATCCCTTCAATAAATATTTTATATGTTTATTTCATGATAAATTTTGCTTTAGTGTCGTCCAACATTTGTGGTGCTTAATGTCCACCTGCCCAACATCTTTCTTTAAAGCTCACCTTTCTCTCGCACAGTACTTTATACTTATCCAGGCTTAGCATCTTTCCCCCGTTAAGTGATTTAATGAATTTTCTCTCCTATCCATTAAAATTATCTAGAACCTTTATCATCAAAGAACTATCCCAATCTCATTTACCAATGAGATTCTTGTTTTTCTTTCTTTGGAAGGAATCTCATATTCAAGTGTTTCATTCCCAAGTATCTCAATTCCATTTATTTATTTATCAATAAAATTATTTATCTATTTAAATAAAAATTTCAATGCACATCATGGATTTTTTGCTATTCCTACTAATATCATTCAGTCTAAACAAAAAACCAGCATTACAACAAAGTAGGGGTATTACAATGTGCATATGTGGGCTTCATGTAATCTTTAATATTATCAAAATACTTACAAAATATGCTTAAGGCATTACCAATTGCAAACAATGACGACATATTCCACATGTGCAATGGGACATTCATAAGTCTTACTAAAACTAGAGTAGTGGAGATTGAAGTTGAGAGAAGGTCAAATGAGGGAAACTAAGGTTGCATAGAAAGTGTTGTGTTTACCTACAACCACATAATATATGTAGAAATTAACGCATGATTTGAAGGCTTGACAAATACTACAAAAAACAAGGCTATGGATATAGGGTAGATGTTAAAGTTAGTAGAACTCGAAGCTTTTTTCTTATAAAGAAACCAAGAATGACGTTTATCTAATTACAACCATAACCCATTAAATCTATAGAGCTAACTAACTCTTGAGAATAAATTTTTCTCCCGCAAAGCATCTGCATCTAGAGAAACTTCAATAGAAGGGACTTCATGAACTAATAGCCTCAGGAGGAGGAACCAGGGCTAGACTTCATAATGTCACAAAAGGAAGGGGGAGCTAGAGACACCAAAGCACCCATCACATCATTACAAAACCTAGAGGCCATTTTCTCTAACGTTGAGGGAGAAGAAGGCAGATTGAAAGAGAGGGAAAAAAATTTCCAACCAAAAGACTAAAGGTAAAGGTCAGATGCAAATCGATTTCTGGGGATATTTCCTATTTTTTGGCAGACTTGATGAAAGCTACGAAATGAGCCATAGAAAGAGTATAACTGACCATAGGTATTGAAACATGGAGGGATCAACCCGTAATTGGAAATATAGAAAGATCAAGGCAAGAAACTATGATAAAGGAGGATTTGAGGATTCCTCGGGAAAAGGAACATCCATCATAAGGGATTAACATAACAAGAGAAGGAGAGGTTGTTAGCTAAGGTTGAACCCTAGCCATCGTAGTAGCAAAACCATGCACACGAGATGTGATGGATTTTATTTTACTTATATTTTCGGCAAAGAATTAAGTTATTAAGTATGTAATTGAAAAACATAAAATGATATGGAATATCAAGAGGAAAAAAGAATGGTATATAACCTATTTCCATATATTCAAATTCCACTCAACACATATTGCCACTTAATATCTCTTGAATTGTTTTGGTTTACTAGTTGATTTATCATCACTTTCCTTACTAGGTGAATCATCATATCCCTTCTTTATACAAGTCCTTGCATTAGTATATGTGTGAGAATTATTCCTTTTCCATTTACAACATGTAAGTCCAGTGCTTCCTTCGCTTGATTCATTTGTGAAATAAGCCCCCTTCTTCTTGGGCGAGTTGGTTAGAGACATCGGTGGACATTTATTCTCCTTGAAAAATCTAAACAATATATGGTGATAATCCATGGTTCTTAGAAGCACATAGGCAATTAATACTCTTTCTTTTCCACATTTATCTAAGAGTATCCCTAATGGCTTAAAAATAAAAATTCCTGGAACCTTAGAGAAACCAATACTAAGTCAAAGAGCTCGTCACAAGAAATCGAATGGCGCAAACAATGCTTCAATCTGATTTCGTATGTGAAATATATGCCTAGTCAAAGTTTTTAGTCCAACCTGGAAGAACGACAAAGGTTTGGTTGGCGCCATATAAATTTGGAGCATCACCAACTTGGAGGTCCCATTAAATCAACAACTAAAGTTGAAAAAGTATTTCTACAATTGGTGGTGTGTTTAGTTGTACCTAGATTTCATAGAACTACCTAATTTGGTGGCACTCGATAAATTTGGAGCCAACTGAAGTGGCCCAATATTATGGGGCCACATTGTCCAGTCATATGGTTCCATGTGGCACACAACTAGTGTCGAAATTGGCCTTGAACGACCATCGGAAAGTCAAATTTGAATAAGGCAAATGGTTAATTGGTAATTTTAAAAATTTTCTAAATATATAATATACTAGTCTAATGGTTTAATTAGTGATGAAAGGTTTTTTTTAATCGTTTTCTAATTTTAAAAAATGTATATTGTTTGGGACCACGTGGTTTGAACCTGCTACCCCTGCTCCCAAAACCTTAACATGGAAAATTGTACAATTGGGCCAATGGCCCATTTATTGTTATATGAGTCATTCAAAATTTAATTTAAATCATACCGAAGTCATGGATAAGTGAGACGATGGGTTGATGGAGGAAGGTTGATGAGCATAGCTGTAGGAACTAGAACAGGGGTAGAACCCGCGGAAGTGAACTAAGAGGTGGGTTTATTCCTAAAATATTTTATATAATATTCACTTTAGACTTTGCTGTGGAACCTTGGAAACTACCTTGTGCGTCTAGTGTTGATGGTTGTGGAATATAGTTGAGTTTATACTAATTGTACTTAAAATTTTGCAAGAATTTCATCGATGTAGTCTTCTTTTTGGATCTGACCAAGCCATTTTTAGTCCACTCCTTGTATTGGAGTTATAATTTTGTATTTTTCCATCTACTCCTTTTAATTATTGCTAAGATGAATGAAGAGGTCTCCCCTCTCTTGAATTATGACCCAGAAATCTAGTTCACATTAAACTAACTTTGTCATCAAATATTGGTTGCGTTGTCTTTATGATATCCTTTATGTTGCTTCTTCTTTAAGTGTTTTATTATATGGTTTCTAGATGTTCTTTCATGCAATTCTACTAACATAACTAAAGAAAATATCCTAGATCATGTTGGTATCATAACAGTCTTCTTGTTGACGTGGATTGCAAGTGTGGAAGATAACCACAGTGAAACTCAAAAATGTTGAAGGAAAAATCAACTCTTTTGACCTAGAATTTGACGTGAAATATGAAGAAGGAACATGAAGAATGATGATGTTCACACCGATAATGACAAAGCCTTCCATAAATATTCTTATAGGATGGAAAACATGGTAGATAAATTATTTACAGATTATGACAAGAGAGTAGTAAGGAAGGAAAGAAACAAAATGAGAAGGTCGGGGACAATGTTGCAATGGATCAAGGAGCGTACCCTCCAAATATTCTGTAGCAAAATTCATATGAATGTTCTAATCATTCTTCATATAATTATGATCATTGAAAAATATCATTGAAGAGTGGATAGCTCCAAGAACATCATGAGGTCAACTAGACCATTCAAGCATAGAATGTTGAACTCAGAAGACTACTACAAGAAGTGGAAGAGGAGAAGGAAGGATTGCATGTTTAACTAAAGCCGTAAAATAGGATTTGAAAAGGTTAAGTATAAATAATTCTTAATGAAGCCATCATCACCCACTTCAATTGGAAACTGAGGTAAACAATGTCACTGATTCTTGAGTTTCATGTTCTCATTATCATGATGATTTTGGTGCTTTTGAAAATCACACTCATAAAAAATTTCAGGGGTGAATGTTCGCCCTTTGGGGAAATTAAGTGGTTTTAAATTTTTAGTGAGCGAATATTTTTTATCATATTACATTTTTACAAATTGCCTCAAATAGCCCACCTTATTTTAAGGCAGAGGGCAAAAGAGGTAAATTTAGCCCTTGAAATTAGGAGTTACAACCTTCCATTTGCCCATTTTCAAGAATAGGTTTTATTTAAGTGAATCATATGGGTCAAATACCATATTTATAAAAGAGGTATGGTAGATTAATAAAAATATAAATAAATAAGAAATATGGTAAATAAATAAAACATTTTTTATATTTACTTCATAAGTCACCTTATATACATGCAAGGGTGTAAACAAATAAAAATATAAGTAAAGTGGAGGTATGGTGAATAAATAAAACGTCTTTTTATAATTACTCAAAAGGTATGGTAAATAAATAAAAATATAAATATACTAGACGTATGGTAAATAAATAAAACCTCATTTTATATCTAGTCCATAACCCTCATTCTATTTATGAAGGCTCAAGAAAGAGGTTTTATTTAAGTAAGTGAATCCTATGGGCCAAATACCATATTTGTAAAAGAGGTATGGTAAATTAATAAAAATATAAATAACGAGAGGTCTGGTAAACAAATAAAACATTTTTTATATTTACTCCATAAGTCACCTTATATTTATGAACACTTAAAAAATGCGTTATATTTAAGTGAAACCTATGGGAAAAATACTATGGGACAAATACCATGGACTAGATTGTTATTAATACCATGCAAAAAAATATTATTAACCCTAATATTAGTATTAATAAAAATAAAAATGGCACATGGTATTCACCAAAATGGCACATGGTATTGACCCATGGTATTCACCTAGAATGTAGCCTATTTAAATGGGGGAATTAAACCAGCATAAATCCATCTTTACTCTGGATCTAACCCCCGAGAGTTATCAAATATCGTGATATG
>APFE030154059.1:2424-17739 GCA_000404065.3 Pinus taeda | reverse complement strand
TAGAGTGAAAAAATATTTGATCCCTCTCGGGGCTTGCTGGATCAAGAGTAAAGATGGATGTTGTAACTTAATGTATGTTAAACATTTTAGCTTCATTAAAATAAAAAATAAAATAAAAATCAACTATTAATTTTATTAATTTTTATAAATTACTAATAGTAAACTTTAAGCTCCATGTTTATGATAACCCATGCTAATACCAACATCTTACAAGATTTTATAATTGAGTAAAGTATTTGCCATGTCTGGTGAGAGATTCGCCAAAAAGTTATACATACATATTATATTATTGATAAAATCATCTTCCATTTTTCCTATATACCATATAGATTCGCCCATTTATTATACTTATAAATTTAGGGGGGGTTCTTAAAATTTTCCCTGATCACACTATAGGAATTGGTTTGAAGATAATGAAGAATATGGGATATGAAGGAAAGGGCCTAGGAATCAATTGCTATGGAATTGTGAGTCTAATCAAAGTGGTGGAACTACCTCGATATGTGAGATTGGGCTATTTCAAAGAGGAAGTCAATGAAAGACACTACAAACCCATAGAGATAGGAGAGTCTTCAAGAAATAGGTCAGAGTATATATTGGATTCCAAGAGCATGTCACAACCTTCTAGTCATAGTGAGAATTTTAGAGGAAGAACTAGTTCAATTTCGCCTTAGCAAAGCCACATCAAAGGAGACCATTCAAGGCACGTTATGTGGTCTAGGAAGGAGATGTGAAAGAAGGTCAAGAAAGTTTGAAGGAAAAAAAAATATTGCAGCCATTGTGACAAGAGTGGACATCAGCAATCAACATGTTTGAAGCTCCATCCAAGGCTACACCTAAATAAGGAACAAAATTATATGAAATCACTTGTGAATGAGACGAGTGATAAATAAATTCAACAAGGAAGATAGCTACAGGTATAAAGTCATTTTGTGGGAAGTAATGATCCAAGAAGATCCCTAATGGCCTAAAAATAAAATTCCTTGAATATCAACAAAATGAAGAGCAAGTTGAAGACCTGGCCACAAGGAGTCTAATGATGGAAATGGTGCCTCGAGCTGAATTTGCATGCGAAAGTTATGCTTTGTCAAAGTTCTACTCAAAAATGGAAAAAATACAAAGGATTAGTTGGTGTCACATAAATTTGGAGAAATGCTAATTTGGTGATCTAGCCAAATCAACAACTAAACCTAGCATAATATTGCTAATATTGGCAGTCCCTCTAGTTGTAACTAAATTTGGTGGAACTATCAAAAATAACACCACCCACTAAATTTGGAGGCAGATTAAGTGGCCCAATAGTATGGGGTCACATAGCCTAATCATATGGTGCCTTGTGGCACCCAAAAAGTGGTGAATTTGGCCCTAATTGACCATGGAAAACACCAATTCAAATTGTGAAAATGATTAATCAATGGTTTTAACAGTGGTCTAAGTATATAGTATATTACTCTCATAGTTTAATTAGTGTTGATGGTTTGTTTTTATTTTAAAAAATGTATGTTGTTGGGGTCTATTGGATTTGAGCATGCAACCCACATTCCCCAAACCTTAACTTGGCACATGTATGGTTGGTCCAATGACCCATTTCTTGATATATATACCATGCAAAATTTATTTAAACCGAGACTGAAGTCATGCACAGGGGAGAATGTGGGTCGAGGAAGAAATGTTGATAGGTGGAGTTGCAAGAACTAAGATAGAGGTAGAACACTTCATGAATGAGTTTAGAGGCAAGTATATTCTTAAGGAATATTCCGTAAGATATTCTTCAAAATATGCCCTTTAGATTTATTTTTGGAATCTTGGAGATTCTCTTGGCTGTCTAGAGTTGAAAATTTCATAATATAGTTGAATTCATACTGATTTTACTTACAATTTCTTAAGGATTTCACTGGTGCAATATACTTTTGGATTTGAGTAGCCAATTTTTAGGCCACTTTGAGGTTTGGAGGTATAATGATGTATTTTTGCACCAACTCATTTTCATCTTTGTTGAGATGAATGAAGAGGCCTCCCCATTTTTGAAGCAGCTCCTAGGGACATAGCTTGGATTGGTCAAACTCTGTTATCAAATATTGGTTGTATTGTATTTATGGTCTCTTCTATGTTTTTTCTTCTTTAGGTGTTTACATATATTCCTTTTGCATGCTCTTTCATGCAGTTCTACTAACATCACTGAAGAAATAATCTTGAATCACACATACTACATGACTCTCTCCTATTCCCACTCTCCTCATTTTCATTTTTGACGTGGAAAAAAAAGTAGTCAGAGATATTATAAGTCCGTTCATCTCACGGATTGAAAATGACCTATACAACGTTCCAACCAAAATTATTAGTAAACTAAATTAAGGTACAATTCCATTATTATTAAGAGATATGATGTGAGTTAGAGAATTTTATAATACCCATTTAAATACGTATTTCTAGGAGTGTTTGAATCCATCAAGGCCTAGTTATGTGCATTAATAACATCAATTTGATATATTATAAATAAATATGGAAAATTATCATGATGAAATTTGAATTAACTTACATATTATTATGTATGTACCATTACGCCTAACTTATGAAAAATTCGGAACATTATCATACGCAAAGAAACTCATATTAGGGTTTGTTTAAACTTTGATTAGCCATAGTTAATCACCCAAAACCTTTTTTTATGATCATAGATTAAATACAATAGCATACGGGGCATAAGATTGTCAAGAACGCACCTGATAACTCCAGATTGTTGCAACTTTTTCTTTATCTCCTAGTTTGTAATTGGATTAGGAGCTTTTATTCTCTCAACATTCTCCATCATCTCAACCATTTCCTAATCCTTAGTTAAATTCAAACTGGCAAATTGATTCGTGTAATTTGTGTAATTTTTTTTTTATATTTATACCTAAATATATTTTGTTGAGTTTGACATTACATTACTAACTATTTTTTAAAATTTATTTTAAATGTTCACAAACATTTATACCACTAAAACATCACCCCATATTAATTTCTAGAATGTTTCTTCATACAATTATGTGAGTTCAAGAGGACTATAGAATAATAGCATCCATCATGACGTGGTTATGTGAAATAATAGCATCACTTTTGAATGACTATAAATATATCTAGACAAATACAGTGATGAACTTTGAAATAAGCTACTTACTATTACATATGTTCCAATGCATATGACTTTTGAAAAATGAAGAACGTTATCATAGGAGAAGAAATACATATCAGGTTCAGTTTGAACTTCAATGACCCATAATTGATCACCAAAAATGATTTGTTTTTCCTACTTGATTAAATGTAATAACATACGTGACATGAAATTGCCCAGAACACGTGTGATATCTCCAAGTTCCTCCAACTTGTGATTTATCTACTCGTTCTTAATTAGCTAGTGATCTTGTCGTATCTCTACATCCTCCATCATCTCCTGATCCACACATGAATTTGAAATGTCGAACTGATTTGTGTGATTTGTGCAATTGGTTTTTATATTTATATTTAATTATATTGTGTTAGAGTCAACATTATATTATTAATCATATTTCTTATGTTTGTGTTAAATGTTTATAAACATTTTACACCACTACAATATCATTTATATATTAGATTGTAAAACACCTCTTGGCACAACTAGCATAGATTCATCTTAATTTTCAAAATTACCAAGCATGGATAGGGATCAATTCTTTGAAAATGAAAAGCTCTTTTTGAGTGAGAAATTTCAGTAAATTTTTAAACTTGGAGAGATTTGATTGATCAAGTTTTGCACTCAAAAGGAGCTCATAATCTTTAGATATTTGATCCCTCTTGACCCTTGGAAGATTCAATGTTAATAGAGATATATATTGGTTCTTAATAGAATTATTTACATTTAATTGTAAATATAAATTTTTTTTATTATTATTATAAACATTAAATTCTTGTATAAGCCTTTATGCTTAACTCAATTAGAGATGGCCATAAAAATGAAATGTTATCTATTAGAAAGTTCTACATTTAAATCTCCATTTTCATCTTTACACCCACTCTCTATATATGTATCTATTAATTAATTTAATTATAAGATCTTAAAATATCATAATTATGAATATAAATATATTATTTAATTTATATAATCCAATAAATGTTAATTTATAATTATTATTTACATTATATTATATAATATTATTTAATTTATATTAAGATTGATTCGTGTCTTTCGTGTCTTTGAAATTATAAAATCGGCATTGTCGCATGTGGCTAGAATATTGACATTTACCTACAATTCTTCACCGAACAGTCCTCCAGAACTATTCAAGTTATTCAAACGGTCGTATGTATCATTAAGGTTTTTCCCATCCGGTTGTGGGAGGTTGCCACCAAATTTCATGACATTGAAGTTATAAAATTGACATCGTCGCCTGAGGCTAACAAATTGACAGTGACATAGAATTCATTACCTAGCACACCTGCACAAATTGTATTTGAATTATTCAAACGAGCGTTAATGGACATCTCTCTCCCACGTTAGAGATAACTAGTATTATTGTGGCACGAGGCAACTATCTAAATGCCATAAATACGTGAATTCATCAGAAATTTAGGTCTAAAATTGTGCAGACGTGACCAAATTTATGGTGTAATATGTGGTGTCTGATTATCTAGCGGTTAACGCAGAGGTATTTAAGTGGTTAAAGTCATTTAGACAAGATTTGATTTTGCTTTACATCAATGGAATTTAGAAATCTGTCACCAACATAAACTTTAAATATAAAAAGTTTAAAAGCGTGTCATGCAAAGCATTAACACACGTGTCACCGATAATTACATATATGTCACCTTGGTTGAGAATGGGAAAGAATTTGACACAAAATCTTGACGTGATCAGATGATTATGTAGTATATAATAACTTGTAAAATATAATTATATTCCATTGTTATCGAAGTTGCTTTAATTTTATAATGTGATATATAAATTCCGTATTATGTAAATTTCAATATATTATGATTAATTTTATAATGTGATATATAAATTCCATATTAAGTAAATTTTAATATATTATGATAATGTAAGGATAAATTAATTTATGGTATAATATCATACAATTTTAATTAAATAAATAATATTTAGTTTACTATATATTAATTTTTAAAAAATTAATTTTAAAATATATATAATGATATAGGCTAACTTATAGATGAAATGGCTTTTTGAGGTGCTTTAAAATCTCCCAAAAATATTATATTTTTTTCTTGGTTAAAACTACATTTTTGAATATATAAATGGATTGAAGACCCTAATAAATTTATAGGGAAATCAAATTCTACAGATTAAGCAACTTTAAACTCAGGTTTTTAAAAATATATGTCAAATTCTAATTAAAATTAACTATAAAAATACTCTCAATAATTGTAAAAAATAGAAAATAAATAATATACCATTCAATTATAATATATATAATATATATATATATATATATTATATGATATATTATAGATGATATTTTATAAAATATATATTTTAAAATTAATTTTAAATTATAAATATATTGTAATATATTAAATTTCAAAATTCTATTCTTTATACATTTATTTAAAGTAATATAGATTTTTAAATCCTCTCGAAGCATGGCTAGGGTTTTGTGCAAGATAGTGTTTGCACGCTTTAATGGCTCATAACAATGAGAGCTTTCATCAAATCATAACAATAATACATCTCTACAACAACTACATAACAATGTATGAGGATTTGGTTGAGTGTTTCCTGGATCCATGGGAACAAGCTTTTCTAGATTGAGCTTGTTGGCTCCTTGCTTCTCTTTCCATCATACGAAACTAACCTAGATTAGAGGATAGAGACAGAAGCACAATCCTCATCACTATTAGTCTAGCCATCACCAAAACCCTTGAAGGGTCTCTCCACAAAATCAAACCCTTGGCTCAATATGATATCCCTTCGGTTCCCAATGTGGCTCCCAATTGTTCCTCCCTCAGCTCCTTTTCCTCCTCTACCTATCTGCCTCCACTCTCACCTAACTTTTCCTCATTTCTACAAACTCCATTGGATTTACCCTACTTGGGGTGCTCCCTAGGTATGGTTGGATTCCCTTCCTGCTATTTCCCTATCCGTCAAGCCTCCCTGCCATATCCTTTTTATTTCCTCACAAGTTTCGTTACACCAAAAATATTTAGTGGGGTAAAGATTCCCACTACCTAAACCACTAATTTCCCTTGTCAGAAAACCTTAAAAAAATAACTTTAAGTGCATTAAAAAAATTAAAAATGAGTCATTCTTTGTGATACATAAGGAACTCTGACCGAAAAACATTCATAATTTGGACAAATCATTAGTGGTATGGCATTTTGCTAGTAAGCACATGTCAATGGTAGTGCTTGAAAAATGAAAATAACATTATTCTATAGGCTATTGGGGTACATGGCTATATGTATGACTTTAATGAAGGGATAGATGCATCGAATCATCTCTTTAAAAGAGGATGGTGAAAACTTGTTAAATGAGAAGTGGTGTTTATGTTGTCAAACCCTATTCATGAGAAAATAGTCCATTCATTTTTGCACTCACTTAGAAAAGCTTAACATGATTCCTATCTAGCTCTAGCTTCCAAGATTCCCTCCCCTTTTTTAGTGGAAGGACATTTTTAAAGAGGTAGGTAATACATTTCAGATCTATTATGATGTAGGCTTCTCATTTTAATAAACAAGTTGTATGGCTATTTCCCTCATTTTGGTTGTCCTTAGTCACAAACTAGGGCTTCCAAAATCCATTATGTACCACCAGACCATCATCATGGAGTGAATCCATTTTAAATGTGTTCACTGCCACGCCCATTGGTACGTAGGTAGGGACTATGAAGCTGGGGAAATAATAGGGGGAAAATCGGTGTAAAAATGCATTATACTCCTCTTTTCCAACTTAGTCTCCCATTCCTCTATCCTAAAATTCCCCCGAGTATCCCTGAGTCACTTAAAGTATCATGCTTCTCTTGGAATGACTCAACTGGAAGCAAGAATTTGTAGGGAGATCAAGACACCTATATTTTCTTCACGGATGAAAACGATAGTTCTTATAGATCCCCCTATCATAAATACTTATTTAGTGAAATATGTAACAAAAACAATTTTGGAGGGTTCCCCCTGTTAATGTACAATTGAATAATTTCCTATGTTTCTCCTCATTTCAGATTATCATTTGAATGATTCTATCCTTGTTGGCTTGGTCCCATTACAATATTTAGGAATGTATCTTCTAGCATCCTAAAACTTCTTACGTTATTCCCCCTTCCCCTTCCCATATTCTCCCTTACATTCCTTTTCCATATTTACACTCATCCTCCCCCTCTCTTCCCTCTTCCTCTGCTCTCCTTCTTCCCTTCGTTTCATTCCCCTATATCCCCATATCCCTACATGATTATAATCTTCACTCCTTTTGTTATTAAATCCCCCTCCCCCTTTCTCTTCTCCCCCCAACCATTTATGTATAGGTCATGGTCGTGGATTGCGGTTTCTAATAGAATCCACCTCATCTAAAATGTTCCAGATGATGCAAATCATTTCTTTTTAAGGCACAGGTCTAACCCTCTTTTGAAATTAAAATAGGAAAATAGCCATCACCGCTAAGGTAACTTGGAGCATTGAGACCTCCTTCTATTTTCAAATGAGTCTCTTCTTTTAAAAATGTAGTGGTACTGCCAACCCCTCAAGGAAATGGAAATCAAAATACTTATGCTACCATAAATGATGCAAGAATGGGATAATGTCATAAAAATCTTCAAACCACTTCTCCCAAATTAGGATTTTATGGCGATGGATTCTCCTGGTAGATTAGAACGTCTTAAATCTCATGTTGGAATACCCATCATATTCAATGTTTTTCTACCTAGTCTATCAGGTAAAGTGTAGTCTTGGACGTTCATGCTTATTATTTGTGCATGAATATTACATGTATGAATTTCTATGTTCCATATTACAAGAGGAAGGAAGTATGGAGTACTTTCACTACTCTTCCTATTTTTAACTCTTGGAGGGTTCTAATAGGAAGTGATTTGAAGTTCACTCTAGAAAATTTTGAATTATAGGAGCCCTCTACCAAACCTCATCCTCGCTCGAATTTTCTTATTTCCCTCTTTGAAGAACTAAATATTTATGATATATCTACCCCCAAACTTCTTCGAACTTTGAAAAACAACAAATCTAGATTAGCTAGAATTGCCAAACATTTGGACCACTTCATTATCTCAAATTCCCTTCTCAATACCAATCCCAAGATTAGACAATGGAATTTGATAGTTGTAGACTATGATCATTCACAAATATTTCTATAATTTTATCCCTTTCCAGGAAAACCACTTAGTACTATTAAATTAAATCCTTCTTGGATAAAAGAAAACTCACCTTTAGATTTGTTGAAAGCCAATTGGTCACCTAAGATCTCCAGGAATCCCTTGTAATTTAGTTCCAGTGAAATATCAACAGATCAAAAGGTGTCATTATTGAATGGAAAGAACAAAAAAAGGAAGTTGATTCTAAAGACCACATAGACATGCAATCAAATATTCAATCAACTTTTGAATCTCAAGCCTCACTAGAGACACCTAAGAACCTCATGGTTATAATTGAAGAACTTCCGAAAATAGAAATAATATCATTCTATCTGGAGAGAAGGAATGGAAATGAAATTTCACGCCCTTCATCTAAAATACGCGATCAAAATAAAAATCTCTTTCATATGTGGAAAATAATAGAAAATCAATCAATTCAATTTGGGGAATCAAAAACTCTAAGGGCCCCTTAGCTACCCTCTTCTCAGATATTTTTGTAGAGGTCTACTTGCATTCCAAAGATACCTTCCAATAAGAAAAATAGCCATTATTGAACATATCTTGTCTATAGAAATGTGTTTCCCCATGTTCATTGATTAGGAGGGAAATGGTACCCTAACGATTGCATGGATTTGATTTGTGAATATCTTCTCTCAATTATTGAATACTCGAGGACGACTAGTTACATTATTTCCCCTTGAAATTCCACCTTCATTTCCCTCATACCTAAAGCTAAATATATTTATTTGTTTGGTCTATTTAGACCCATTCCCCTCTATTAGTCCATCTAGAAAATAATATCATAGATATTTACACTCATACAAACATAGGTCCCATTCACACACATTTCCCTTGAACAATCTGGGTTCTTAGAAAATAGGAAAATCCATGAAGTTGTTGAACTTGCCTGAGAAGGTCTACATTGCATAGATGTTAAGGATAAAAAATTATTAATATTCAAATTTAACCTATCAATATCGTTTAATTAGGTGAGGTGATTATACCTCAAACTCTTGTTAATCAATATGGGATTCTATCACTCTATCTTCTCTTATGTTATGAACTTTATGAACACATCCTCCTTCACCATCCTAATGAATGGGGAGGCCTAGCATTTATTCCATGTTGAGAGAGGGTCAAGATAAGGCTATCCACTCTCCACCCTTCTCTTCTTATTAGTGACAGAATGGTTGAGCATGCTCTTTTCAAAAGAATTTCAAAGAGGTAGGTTTAAGCATATCTATATTACTCCCCAATATTCTCTAACACATATCCTCTTTGTATACGATACTAATTTTCCCTAATGGCCTCTACTCACACCTCTATACATTGAAGGAAATCCTATACCTTTTTTGTGAAGTCACATGAATGTTAATAACACACTTAGGAAATCTTCTATTATTACTTATTGATTTTTCAAGAAGATGAGAAGAGCATTTTTTGAAACAACTATTTTATAATAATAATAATAATAATAATTAGTTTAAAATAAATTTATAATTATTACGATCATGAAACCTAGAGAGGTTGTGGTGTTCTTTACGATCCCAATGGGTACAAGGATGAATTAGCATATTCTTTTCACCTATAAAGATGATACATTAGATATGAATACCATGAGAAAAAACAATTGTTCTCATAAAATTGGAGCTCTAGAACTATCAATAAGTTGTCTAAGTCAATTTTACCTAAACTACCCTAACAACCTTCCCATTAATCCCCCATTAAACTTGACTTTAGGATATTAACCCAGCCCCAATCACTCATTTAAAGTTCATATAAGAAGGTCACAATCTATGAAAGTACATTGGTAACTAGCAATCATATCTGTGAGTTATCTAGGACAACTTTTCATGTACATTATTTATCAACCATATCACATTCTCACATTACCCCAATCAAGCCGCAATAGTAGTAAACCTTCCACCCTTGTACCCATTTAAGTGGTTCATTCCACAAGTTGATTACTTCATGTGCCATTACACTAAATGTATGCATGATCAAATCCTTAATGTATTACAACATCCAACATCAAGGTAACATAGAACTACACCTTCCACCCTCATACCTGTCCAGCTTCTTCATACACAGCATGAGTCATCATGTGCTCCTATAAGACATATATTCCTAAGAAATAAGTCTTACAACTTACTTGAGGAATAGATCCTCTTATGGAAAGATTTAATAACTTGGACAAAAATCCCTTAGGGTGTTCACACACCACTAGTGTTACCACCTCATTAAGGCTCTTATGACACACTAGCTCCTTCACTAAACTTCTAACCGTTGACACCATCTCCACTTTCTCATCCATACAAGTACTCTTATTACATATCTAGGTTTCTTGATCCACACCTTGACATAGACTTTCTCACTGCTTAACCTATATGACCCTGTCTTATTCATCTTCATTTTCATTATCGTTCTATGTCCCTCTTCCTCAATTTTCCTTATACCATCAACACCATTGTGCACTTACATCCTTACATAGTTATTTATCACTTTTAGCATGGTTCATCAACCAAAACATTATGCAATGAGTCATCTTGATGTGCCTTAAATAAGGTGCACTTGTTTAGATGCTCTGCCATTACAACCTTGGAAACACACTCATGTCCTCCTAAGTTCAACATACTTTGGTTGTCACCTATTGGCTATTTATTCAAACCTACAATCTTATTGACCATGCTAGAAAGCCAACTAGAATGGACTTTATTCAATTATTTCCATCTACCACAACATCTATATTATTTCGCAACGTAGAAAAAATTTAATCCTACTCCCTTGACCACACAAAGAGACAACTCCTTCCAAAACAATTGTAGAACAACATATCCATTTGAAGCACTTGCCTTCACACAAAAAGTAAATTATCTTTTATATCACCACATATTTCTAGCCTTGGTTGATGACAAAACAAAAAACCTTGTAAGACTTCCCCTAATCATGGATGTCAGTCTCCATAGTGGTTTACATAACTGACATGTTGTTCCAATTTGTAGCCTCCTACACACTATACCTACACTTTCACAACTAGCCAAAGTAGCACATTTCTCCTTGTCCATTCTTTTATTTATAAAAATAATTGTTTTGGAGTCGCATCTGCATACATGGCCTCTGACTTGCTATGTCATTCCAATCAAACCATAAGCATTCTAGAGTTCCTTGGGCCTTGATGGGCCTCGTTACCACTAGGAATTTTCTAGATGCGCTTGAGACTATATCTATCATTGTCCTACCCACTACCACTAGATCAAGAATTAATATGAATCTATACTAGTTTAATTTCCTTCTTTAAATAAGCTTTATTCCACAATAATATCACGAGTTATTATATAACAAAACAAGAAAATCTCTCTTACATACTAAGATGAGAAGCACAATAATTAAAATATTATTATATTAACTTCAAAAATATAAATATGTACTATGTTATTAATTATTTTTAATTATAAATATGATCATAAACATTCAATTACATATGATTATCTATTTTTAATACCAAATATTTATAATCTTAGTTCAAATGTTCTCATGCTCGCTGCAACGTAAGCAGTCCACATATAATTTCGTATGATTACGTCAAATTACGAATAGGTTAAATTATTTTTAATCTTTAGAACTAATACCATTTTTGGTTTTTGAAATTAATTAATATATAAATATTTAAAGAGTTTAAATGTTCTTAAAAATTTAATTAGATAGATATATAATATATATAAATCACATTTTTTAATTTTATTGTTATTAAATGAATATAATTATGTAACATTTTTATGCATAATAATAATAGGAATATGATAAATAAGCTAATTTTTTAAATATGTAATGAGTGTTTTAAGTATATTTAATGTCTTTGTATGTGATATTTGTGATATACAACATGAATGTGCACCTATGAGGAAGGTACTTGGCTTATAGCATGTACTTTTTTGGGATTTTTTTTTGGATTTTACTTTAAGGATAGCTAGTTGTATATTTTTAAATTTCAAGTTATGTGTGTTTATATTTAGTATTTCTTTCAATCTTGGATTATATGTAATTAGTAAAACAATTTGTTTATAGGAGTTTTTTAAATTTATAAAAATATATTTTCTTAAATGAATATAATAAAAAAAATTGTATGTTTCTACAATTTTAAGCATTTACCTTAAATGTTTTTCAAGATGAATTGAATCATTATCAAATTACATAGACTATACAAAATTTACTTGCTAAAATATTAATAGTACAAAAATATGGTATTTTATTGCTTAAGAAAAATATTACAATCATGCTTATAACCATTTAAACCTTTCTCTTAGGCTATAGATACATTTACCTTTGGCACTATTATATGCGTCATATGAAATACTCTCTATTATACAAATTGTCAAATTTTTATTTTTATAAACAACTTTAATGTTATTTTAATGATTATCACAAATTCATGAGAATATATTTCATAACCTATATACCACCATGAACAATAAAAAAATCAAACTTTACTTATATACTTTTTTTTAGTGAAAAGATAATATTCTTGATACAAGCCATAAATATTATTATAACTTTATGTATTCCACACTTTCCTATCAATGTTCTCATAAACGTTAGTTTTTGGATTGTGCTTGAAACCAAATCACTACAACACCAATAAAAGTTTCAATCACTACAACACCAATAAATCTAAATAAGGCGATCAAATTGGGTCACTGTATTTCAAACCGCTAACAAACCACAAGATTCAAATGGATGTGTGATATCCTCTTTTAAAGTGTAAATATTATTTTTACTGCAGTTAAAAACATTTTGTTACTTATCTAAATAAGGTGACCAAATTGGGTCACTATATTTCAAACCACTAACAAACCACAAGATTCACATGGATGTGTGATATCCCCTTTTAACGTGTAAATATTATTTTTACTGCAGTTAAAAACATTTTCTTAGTTTGTAGACCTTGTAAAGGTCAAACAAATAATTAAGAAATATTTAATTTGTTATGAAATATATGAATTCTTAGGAAAGAATAAAGACAAACCACATGGGCGTGTAAGGTGTACCGAGACTCAGGAAATTGGATAGTTATGGGTCATATAGTCATTAAGAAGTTCAGTATTGTCCAAGGAAAATACACGGCTTGTGAATATAGCTCGGGGGAAGATGCAATGCTGAGCTGTTGAGATTTTTCTGTTTGAGTCAAATAGGCAAAAACCTCTGAAGGATGACAACAATAGAGATTCAGTTCCTAGATTAGCTCCAGGTTGTTGGGAGGGAGTTAATGCCTCCTATATTTGATGTGAGGGAGTTATGAGGCTGTTAGATTATCTATGCTATATAACAGGCAATCATTCGGATGATTTGCTAAGAGAGTGTGAGGATTTCTTGATGTAATCTCCAATTTATTTAATATATTCCTGATGCCTATGTTTGGTGGACTTAGCCCAGATTGGTTGGGTGAACCACGTTAATTCTTGTGTTTATGTGCTTGAATACTGTTGTGTGTTTAATTTATTTGTTGTGCACCTGATCCAACAATTGGTATCAGAGCAGTTGGAGGTGGAGTGCACGCTGGAGGTGGAGTGCCGAAGATCAACTGTTGATGCGTGAATCTACCTGATTGCACTGCTGCGGGGATTGGCGTGATTATGGCGTGATCGTTGCTACGTGTTGACTGAAGGCAGTGTTGTATACGCACTGCGTGTTCGCTGTTCGTGCTTGCGTGAAACCTTGCTGCATTTAACCATTATGAACTTGTTGTGCTGTTCGATTAACTGAGATGATGTCTGGCACTCTGCAATTGTTTTCGTACAGAATGCAATGGTTTGCATACAGAATGCAATGGTATGTGGTGCGTACAAATTGCAATGATATGGTATGTTTAATTCACACCATAAACTAATATTTGCGGCTTAGAAGAGGGTTGAAAATCTACGTAAAGGTTTTTTTTTTTGTTTGTTGTTTGCAAGTGTAGTGTTGTGGCTAAAGAGACGTGAAGGGCCAAAAAAGAATCAAAGTTAAATTGTCAAGCACTTGATACGTTGGATTATGAGGAATGAAAATATATGTTCAACTATGCATCTCATGGGGTTTGAACATGATTGTATTGAAACCCATGTTGCTAGCGTTGAGTTCTAATTTAACCACAGTCGCATATATGGGATTTCATCCATGGATTGAGAGGAAAGTCAATAATGAAAATTGTTTTCAGCTTGCCGATAAGTCACATGTTTTCACAAAATTCGAAGTCAGATGTTTTCACAAAATTCGATGCAATTTTTTACTTGTTGCCTGCGCAAATGACATGGGTCCTTCTGGTTGGGTTCATAATGACGACACTATAAATTTGCTGGTTGTTTAAACAGTTAAATATATATTTGCTAGTTGTTTAAACAGTTAAATAAAGGCAAATAGAATAAAAGGCAACTGTATTTTTTTTTTTTTTTGTGGGGGGGAATTTGCACAAGTAAAAGGAATTTTTTTTTTTAAAGAAAAGTAATATAAGTGCAAAGGGTAGATTTTTATTTTTCAAGGCAAAGGCAGAAAGGCATAGGTAGTTTTTTTGTTATTGCTGGTATTTAAAGTTGAATTTTGGAGATTATTGGGTTTTTTTTTTTTTGGTTGATACAAAATGGCAAAAACTCAGAGTGCCCCGTTTGAAATTGAGAAATTCAATGGCAAGAATAATTTTGAGATCTGGAAGGTAAAAATGCATGATTTTCTTGTCCAACATGGCGTGGCAAAGGCGTTGTTGGGCAAGGCCAAACAGCCTTGCAACATCACAAATAGTGAGTGGGCCGAGATGGATGAAAGAGCAATTAGTGCTATTCGACTGTGTCTAGCTGATGATGTCCTGTTTAATATTGTGTCGGAGACAACAACTACTGGTTTATGGACGAAACTGGAGAAACTGTACATGACCAAATCCTTAACCAATAGGATTCTCCTGAAGCGACAATTGTACGGTTTGCGAATGAAGGAAGGTACATCAATTGCTGATCATTTAAAT
>APFE030154051.1:0-55704 GCA_000404065.3 Pinus taeda | reverse complement strand
GGAACCCTTCTTTCCTGCGAGTTTATCAGCCAAATAGACCTTCGGCTCTGATACCAGTTGTTAGAAAATTATAGATTACGGAGCAATGGAACACATAAAATATTGCAGAAATATAAACACAGAAAACGCACAAAACAAGAGAGACACAGATATACGTGGTTCACCCAGTTTGGGCTACGTCCACCCCGAACAGCCAGTCCTTCCTTTCTACTATCCAGCAAAATGAAGAGACACAACCTACAGCAAATCCGCTGTAATATCCTCTGTTTTCTCTCACAGTATCACCTCTCTGTTTCTCGCTCACACACAGAATACACATCTATCCCGCAGCCTCAAATATAATGCCCTTATACAAAGAGATGGGTTGCCTTCTAGGGCAAGAAACCCTAAACTAAACATAATTTCTACCATCAGGTCATCTGCCTAATGAACGACCCAGATTGACTAGAAATTACTATACTTTTACAAGGAAAATTTACATCTATTTTTAGCTTCGGGGGTGCTGCCCCCGCCCCCGCTGGGGACCGCTGGCCCCCCAGATCCCCAGCCAGGGGGGACTGCCCCCCAGACCCCGCGGGGGGACAAGTTCCCCCGCACCCCCCCGTGGAGGGGTGTACAAACTTCTTGGGGTATACATCTGGCTGAAACAAAGACCTCTGAACAATCATGCTCCACACACAACAGCTTGTCCTCGGATTTGAACAAAGATGTAGTCGCCATTGGGACTAGTTCCAAGTCCTTGTCCAACAACTTCCCTTAGTGATTGCTTTTCTTCACTATTGCTTGGGATTTTTTTTCACCTCACCTCTGATACCATGTTAATTTTAGATAACAATGGTATGTTCTATGCTTAAGAAAATTTACTTCAATGTTCCTTTAGCAGCCCAATGAAAAATTCCAATTATATACAGTAGAAATCACATTAACTTATACACATTGACAATAAATGTAGGAAAAACATAAAATCATATGCAAAAATCAAGCCAAGAGAAGATGACACAAGATGTGGCAGATGACAGGGACAAACCCCAATGTGGGGAACCCTTTGATCAACTTTTCTTATTATTCTTCAATAGTTCAATAGAGAGAGAGTGTGTGTACAAATATCATAAATGTGAGCCCAAAACAAATCTGCCAAATCAGTAGACAACTCAACAGACAATGTAGCCCTAACCAGAAATTCAACAGTGGCCAAAGTTTCCCAAAATGTCTTCCAATCAGCTCGGTCAACAACACTCCAACTCGGCCTTCTAGGAGAGTCAAAATCAGCCCAAAATAAATCAGTTAAACCCAGTCAAAGGAGAGAGAAACACTTATGTAATTTTCAGCAGTAAAATGGGAAGTCAACCTAAATTCAACGCTGGTCAACTTGTCTCAAAATTCTTGATTATTGTGCCAATAAATGTGGCCTAGAAAAATTGAACTACTGGCCCAAATCTGAGATTAACGCTGGTCAAATCACCCTAAGTGAACGTTGGTCAATGCCCTAAAAACTTCGACCTATTTTTACCAGAAAAAAAAACCTCCTGCCACACGTGTGAAGAACAGAGAGAAAAAGCTTCTTGCCACACATGCGAAGAAGAGAGAGAGATTTTCCTGCCACATGTGTGAGTAAGAGAGAGAGAGAGAGAGCTACCTGACACACGTGCGAATAAAAGAGAAAGACCTCCAAGATGTTTGAACCAAATAAGAGAGAGAAGATGATGTGATGAGTGATGTCCAAATGAGTAAAATGTTTACTCTATTTATAAAATTCATTGAGGGTGAGAAGACTCATCTATTGGGATTCATGAGACTACATTTGATTATGGCTAACCTTGAAAATTTGTCCATAAGAGAAATAAATTCATAATTCAATTTCTCCTTATTATAATGAGATGATCTTTAAAATCAAAATTGTACCTTTATGAAAGAGGAATCCAATGCAACAATCATCTACATCATATGAGATTTCCTAAAGTGGAAGTTGGCCCTAGATTCCATTTTTAACACCATTTGATTCACAATCCAAACCTACGTTAAAATTATGATTATGTGGGGTGGGATACGCTGGTGGTAGATCATCAAATGAATTCTAAAATTATCCCACCCAACATACTGAATTGGAGTTCTTTTATGAGAGGGAGATGGAGGGTCACTTGGAACAATGACCTCATTGATCGCAAATTTAGAAGCTCTAATACTGAGGTATGTTGGGAGAGGTTCGAAAGATTCAAACACATGTGGATTTTCTGAAATGTGAACAAGATGTAGGAATTTTTTAGCCAAGAAAGACCAATCAACATCATCTTGTGGAAATTCAAAGAAAAAATGAATAAAATGATCATGAAAATCCTAGACGGATTCATCAAATGATTTTCACGAATTCAAAATTTTCTTGCATAGAGTTTTACAATCATACACATCAAAGGCATCTAATAGATTTATGACAAGGTATTCGAAAGAGTGTATGGCGTCATTAGGGAATGTGTTACTCCATTTTCGTACGCACCCTTTGAAAGTGAGAATGAACAACCTACATCCAACATCCTCACAGTGGATATTCTGTTTCATGCATTAATAAAGAAAATGTGTGGTATGTTCAAATAAGGTTGTTTCACCCTCGCAATTGGATTTCAAATTTGACAAGTCATCAATAATTATGGCCGACACGTTTAGATTTGTGTTTCTAGAAAAACACGTCAAGGTTATGATTTGGGGAGAAGTCATTAAATGATTGTTGAAATTCAAAACAAACTTTAAGGGCTCATCTTGTCATCTAGCACTCCTTTTAGCGCTGAAAATGTTGATGGTGCTGGACCCAACAACATTCAGGGGATATCCCCAATATGAAGTCCCATCTAGACCTCACACTATTTAGAGTAGGAGTCCCAACAATGGGTGGTAATGTTATGCCTTGACTGTGAAAATGCACAAAGTGAAGTATGGTAACTTTGGTGAGAGCAAGTGTGTGACCCTGCGAGTCAAGTGTGATGCATGAAGGTTCCAACACACAAATGGAAAAGGAAGTGCACCCCTTGGAAACCTATAATAGTACACAGCTTAAAAGGAACACATGAGTATAATGACATCACGAGCTAACATGCAAAATAGTCCACAAGTTAAGGTGGTGAATTAATACAACAACACACATTCAAAAGATTCATAAAAATACAAATGAAATAGTTCATAAGCATAAGTGTAAGTTAAATAACATACATTTCATATGCAACAAGAATAGTCCTACTATATTCAAAACATATGCATGAAAGCATGCCAACTCTGAGTTTTATTATAAGTGAAATTTCCATTCATACATACACCATTGATGAACCACTAGCCCCAATAGTGGAACATTAAAGTCAAGAATACCTACTCCTCCAAAGAAGTATACTTTCTCTACACTACGAAGAAGCCAAGGCTCTCAGAAAACTCCCAAGCTCTTCTTAATCCAAAGCCTAGCCAAACAATTGGCTCCCAAAAGCCCATTACTTGAGTTATGAGCTTATATTTATAGCAATGGGATGGATGACCCTTCAAATCCCTGTTGTGACCTTTGGACTACCCACATAGCTCTTCAACTTCTTCCAAATGACTCATTACATTACAACATGACTCTTCACATTCCAATATTGAGAATTGAAATTTCATTATACAAAATAATTTCGAATAATATTACATTTTACATTCATACCCATATAAGAAAAAATAGGGTAGAGGGAACTTGACAGCCTAACAAGACAAAATACTATGATGCTTGATTTTGGGTAAACTATAGCTCAATAACTTCCACTTGACGCTTCTCAGTCACATATTGGTGCCAAGCTTGGTACTGTGTGATGATATCCCCAAAATGCATGATGGTGTCTAGCTAGAAGCGGACTTTAGCCTCCATGGAATCTGGGTACAATGCCTTGGAACCAACTTTAACTTCCCTCTGATGCATAAGCAACATTGTTCTGATTTGGACAGGACCACCAATGTAGTTCTACATGTTCTGTCTGTTCATCTCTAAATATTCCTTGGTGGAAATCTATCTGAGCTGCTCCAAGTACTCTTCGATACCCTACCAAACTTGTTTCTTGGGTTTGGATTTGGTGAGCGAGCCAACTGATGGGATCTTATTTGTTTTTGCCAGGACATTCAAACTACTAAATAACCATAAATATGAGGCCTAAATACTACCAATAAAAGAGGTCAGTTTCTTGTTGTTCTGAATCAACATTCGAACTCTTTCTCTCTCTAGTTCTGCCTGTGGATTCATTTTCTTCCCTGTTGGGCAGTGAATCCCCCCATAGCATGTTTTTGGGGCTTAAAGCCCAAGTTTTGGTCAATGTGATGTAAAGACCCCGCAAAATTTGGGTGCAAAGCGTGAGAGTCTAGGGTTGTCTTCCCTAAAATATTGTAATTTAATATAGAATGTGTCGGCCTACCCATGGTCGACAAACCATGGGATTGTATAAATAGAGCGAGGTTCTAAGTGTAAAAGGGAGTCTTAGCTTTGAGAAGTAATACGGGTTTTGAATGAGGAATTAACTCTGAGTCTGTAAGTTTGAGTCTTGAGTCGTAGTAGTAGTAAGAGGCTTTGCAACTGAGTGCACAAAGGCCTGGTAGAGTCTACAGCTGTGTGCTTGGATCCCTACAGTTGAGTGCACAGGTTAGAGTTGGGATTGTATCTGAGCAGAGGATTAATAAAAGATAAGTTGATTCTGAAATACTTTGTGTTTATTCCTTCTGTGATATTTATGCATCTCTTTACAGTTGATGATTGCGCGCACTGGTGATGAATGTTGAATGATTAATGGGAATATTGGGCCCACATAATTAAGTTAAGATCTATAATAATAGCATAGTAAGGATAAAGGATCTAGAAACCACCTCTTTTCACTCTTTATAGAGTTGCACGAAAGCAATTGCATAAGCCACGAAGGACAAACGGTTGCGCAGAGCAGTGCAAGCATGCATGATCGGTTCACGAACTTCCCAAACTTCATCAAGACATCCCTAGGGTTTGGAAACCTGGTTCCAGCACCCTCCGATACTACCTCAGGTGAGACCTCAATTCACGCACTGTGAAATGTTGCCGAAAGGGCTGATAGTACCGGGATTTGCTTACCTAAAATCACTGTTGAACCTGGGTCAGGGCCCACGTAGCCAACAAATGGTTTAATTGCCAGAACCGGGATTTGCCTAAGGGATGTCTGATGTCGTGGCATTGGAACCCTACGAAGGAGGAAATTGAAGAGTGGTTGGAAAAAAAGCTTCACGAGTTCGTGACACAAGAAAACAAAATTTCGCAGATATCTGAGAAGAGGTGGCTAGATCACTACGTATATATGGAAATCCATGAGATCTTCTTCATGCCCTTCCCTTCTGAACTATATGAGTGGATTGCAAGGTTAACTGACAGCCAGGGAAGGTACAAGATCGATCAACCGATAGTGTGGACTCCAGAATTAGTGCGCAGACTATAGACATTAGAAGATAAGATCACATGAGTTGTGGACCTTTAGCTCGATCGGATAATAGGGGGATTTATCACTGAGTTTGCAATAGACATGACCGTGAGCTACAGCGAAGCAGAGCAATGTTTTCTCAAGGGACTACGAGGTAGGTACATTAAATCCTTGAATACTTGGATTAAGATGTTGTTATGTAAAAAATGGGTGATGTGAATACATTAATGTTTGGAATGATGCGTAGCTGGAGGATCTACAAAGGCAGCGGGGAATTAGGAAACAGTTGCTTGATTTCACCTTCGCGAGAAAGTGAGGAAGAGCTCACTCGAGTCTCTCTGAGAAGCGCATTCAGTTCGATAAGGCAGTGCATTCTGCAATTACCACCTCCACTTACGCCACCATCCACTTCACCTCCTTCACCTCCATCTCCACCCACTCCATCTCCACCACCCCCATAGATCAACATGGCAAGCGCAATCAAGCTACCCATATTCAAAGGAGTAGGGAATGAGGATCCAGATCAGTTCTGGTTCGTGGTAAGAGTAGTGTGGGAAGCACAAGGGGTTATGGATGATAACATTAAGAAGGCTATATTGGTGAGTTCACTACAGGATCGCGCTGACATGGTATATCAAGCACTCGAATGATCACCCAAATGCAGGAATAGCGGAGATCCAGAATGTGTTGAACAGAGAATTTAGCAGGCTGAAATCAGAGACACAATCAATCATCAGATTTAAAGAGATTGTGATGCTTCTAGGTGAGACCCCATAGGATCTAGATCAGTGGCTGAAGAGTACGATCTGCGAGGCTAATATGACTCTAACGGATGCACAACATCGCACGTGGTTTGTGGTGTCTTTGACACCCCACCTAAGGACTGCACTTTCATAGCAAAAGCTTTCAACCCAGGCCGAAGCATTAGAAATGGCAATGAGGTTGCATGAAACATTGATACAGGATTTGAGGCTAGGAGTTCACCAAATCCACGTGCAGCTACAGAATCTCTGCCTGGAAATGCAGATCTTGAAGCAGGATAGGGCACTGTGGTCGAAGGCACACGAGGAAGTGTGGTTCATAAAATGCAAAGACCAGGGCCACGACAAGGATCACTGTCCAGTATTCGCGAATTACTTGGCAGGAGGGGGCTGATGCCGTTGAGACCAGAAGCACACATACGGCTGAGTACAGCCCCTGCATTATGGTGCGTGATTTGTCAGATAGGAGGAAAACACACGATGGAAAATTGTCATCTATTGCATAAGTATACACAGACTCCGCAACAGTTCTTTTGTAATTTATGTAGGTCAGTGGGCCATGATGAGCGTACTTGTTGCAGCTATGAGTTGATGATGGAGCGGAGCCCAGCCTATAGAATGTAGACAGAAACACGAGGCCTTGACCCAGTTGCAGGGATGGCGCGCGTTGGATTTCAGGGCCGAGGTTGAGGATGAGGAAGAATGGGGCTAGGAAGGGGCTGTAGACAGTTAATTTGTTACAATTACGGAGGAACAGGGCACTACGCTTGCGATTGTGACAACCCAATGAGAATATCTTGTTCATACTATGCTCAGTTCGATCACAAAGCAGTAGGTTGTCCTACGTTGATCGCACAAATGTGAAAGAAACGAGTACTTCAACCTACTCTGACTCAAAATATTCAAATGATGAGGTCTGAACCGCGTGAAGAAGATCCAAATGTGAACATGGTGCTCAGAAGCGTCACGACCACAGGGAAATATAAGGGGAAGTAGCCCAAGGAAGATACATGGGTTCGCAAGGCTCCTACAAAGAAACCTAAGTTTGACTTGGAACGCGCAAAGGAGATGTTTATGGAAGCTAAGAAGAGCTTTGCAGAGGCCTCTACTTCAGGTAGTAAGGATCAACCAGAGGCAGGAATGGATCCTTCTATGCTTACTACCTTTTTAGAGACATGCATGAAGCTACTGCATGACAATAGGGTAGTTAAAGTACTACAAGAGTTGATTACTAGGTGTGCAGGGTCAGGTGAACCATGCATAGTCCGGAAAAAACGAAATCATACACTACGCAGCGGGAGGGAAATGAGATTAACAGTGCAGATTGGTGAATATGAAATGGATCAAGTAATCCTAGACCTGGGTTCCGATGTGAATTTGTTACCAAAGTAGACATGGGAACGCATGGGCAGGCCCGCGTTGTAGTGGTCCCCTATTTAATTACAAATGGCGAAACAACAAAAGATCTTTCCCATGGGGAGGTTGCAAGGGGTAAAAATTGATATCGAAGGCGAGAGCACACAGACAGACTTTGAAGTGATAGAGATTGTTGATGACAGCAATCCTTATCTCGCATTGCTAGGAATAGACTAGGCCATTGATATGAATGGATTCATCAACTTGAAGAAGTGGAAGATGATATTCGAGAGAAAGTCCCTACACGTAGTAGTTCTGCTAGATCCAGCCAAAGGAGTGCGCTACACTGAACCTATGCGCAACGATGAGCTAGATTGTATTTACCAAATAACGACGCAAAACTAGGATCGGGTGAACCTGACTGCAGATGGGAGAATCTCATGGGAACACGACAGTTCTTGTACTTCATATTCAGATGAAGAAGTAGAACGCTGGCAGAACTGGTTGCACGAAGTGACAACGCTGAATTGAAACATGATGATTAGATCACTGTGGTGTGTGACGACAGAAGCAAGGGAACTGCCAACATATGATGGGGTAACAGTGGTGGATGAATTCTTAGACAAATTTGAAAGTGCAGTACCAGAACAACAGTGGTACGGTGCGCTGAAATGGGCATCGAGCGTGACACCTGCACGATGGTGGAATACACATCAGAAGACTATTGGAAACTGGAGCGAATGTAGACGATGAATGCGCTTATAGTTTGGTAGTCCCAAGCGTCGAATGAGAGTTGCTTAGCCAGGACGAAGCAGCTTGCACACCCACCTGGGTCGATGGGTGTAGAAGTGTGCTGTGTAAGAACGTCCCAAGCTAAGGATCGAAAATCGGAACCAAACACGGTAGCAGGAAAAGCGACAACAATTCCATGTTGGAGCATTCAAAAATCTATGCGAAATCATGAACAAAGTTCACCAGGCAAGACAAACTGACTGGGACCTGCGGGTACCAGCGGTTCGATGGGCCTATAGGACCATCAGAAAAACCGGAGCACAGAAGTGATCCCAACAATGACGAGAGGAGATGAAACCATAAGAGCTGAGAAGAATCCCCACACCATAGCTCCCATGTGGCATTAATGAGCCAAAGGAGGGGGGAATGGTTGAATTTTGAATTCCAGTAGGCCTATAAATCCCAGATGGTCCTCCACCGAACAACCCTTGGCATCTTGAGAATTTAATTATTGAGTATCGACTTTACGGCTTTAGAGGCTTTGAAATCAAGTTTAGGATTTGAAGCATTGCCAAAAGAGACACAGGGCCTTCTGAGCAAAGCAATGTTGACCGCCAAGCAAGCCGCACCGAGCCCTATGTCACCAGTGGGGGATGCACCAGAAATTCCAAACTCACCCTGAATGCCGAGGACTAAAAAGGACCTAGAGGGAGCAAGACTGGTACATATGTCTCCACGCAACCCACGGTTTGGTAAGCTGTCTATGGAGGAGAAGGGAAAAACAGTTAATACTGAGAACGATGATGATGAGGAGGATTTCCAGGAATTCATAGAAGAAATTGAACCAGAGGTAGAAATGGAGGAAGACATCCTGCCAATACGTGCCGCAGAAAAGCTGCCCTAGTATGTCCCTCCACAGAAAGAGAGGGGAAAAGTACCTAAATATTTGGATGTCATTAAAAGTGCACTCAAAACCTCGTTCCTCCCCGAGGGAATTCTGTTTGAAGGTTAAAATGTGGGCCACATACCCATGATGAAGTTTGAAGACTAGGACCTCGCAGATAGCGAAAATTTCCCTCGTTTGGAAACTAGCCAACTGATGAAACAAGGCAAAGAGGGGGCAGTTACAGTGCTGCAGCCATGGAAATGGCTACGCAGGGTAGAGGAGGCCGGGCTACTCCACCTCCTATGGATTCCACACTTTCATCAAGCACCAATCACGATATTTGTCATCAAGCAACTGCTATGCCTAGTGCACGATGGGTACTTGTGGTTGGAGGAGCCCATTTCCATCATGGCAGAGCTTATTCATAGGATTTCTTAGCTTCCCTATATAAGAAGGGACCCCGCAGAAATAGTTGGCACAAATGGAGACTTGGAAATTACAGAGGCCATGAAAAAGAAATATAAGTTGGAGAAAAATGAGGGGTTATGTTATTACTAGCATTCAAAACAAAGGAGTTTGAGTCACTACCCAGTTGCTGGTAGGAAAAGTGATGAGAAAATTCCATGGCAACGAGGTACCAACAACGGTCATAGCACTGGCCGAGCAATGCACAGAAGGGGTACATTCAACTAGGCACAGTTCCTTTGTGTGGAGTTCCTGATGAACCGCAGGGAGGCTTAGGAGCAGGGTAAGACCTTCCACTATGCATGGTTGCTCTTATCCATCCTGTTGGTTGTAGGAGAATTTCTTGAGGATAGTCAGTTTCCTCCCCTTGACCAGGACTTTCCAGAGGTAGCAAAATACGCGTCACTCTGTGCGACAAGGCACGCCACACGCATCCGCAAGATCAAGATCTTCTGGATACTCATGGAGGTGAGCATACGGATGGGGATCAACAAAAGGCTGTGCCTATCCCCCATGGTATACAACAATCTGCAGAGATTTGCAGACTTTAAAGTCGATATGCACAATGTATATATTAGGATGTGGAAGGATCCGGAGAAGAAATGGACCACACTCCCCTTCATCACAATTGGTGATATTATTTTCATGGTGCTCGACTCATGGCCACCAGAATGGCATGCACCAGATCTAGTGGCATGTGATGAGACAGTGATTCAAAAATATAAGGATGCCGCCAAGCTGCTAGCACAATAGAAGTGGAACGAGTAGCTAGCTACGGAAGTACGAGCTTCCCGTGAGGCATCGAAGTCCGTCGCGGAAAAGACAGCAGCGCCACCAACATCTGAGACAACCACGACGCAAGGAGGAAGAGGCCCGGACTTGACCACAGGACAAGGGACAGATGACACGACGAAAGATGCAAACCCACACACATCATCAACACAGCTAAAGCGGCCGCACAGTATGGAACAGACAGGGCCCAAGAAAAAGACCAAGGGTTCCAAATTAGATGGGGAACCTATTACACTGACCAAGGGTGACCTATACGACATCGACAACACAGTTCGCGAGGTCACCAAGGAGGCACTCCAGGAAGCAATGACGGAGCAGCAGAATGTGTTGGGGGTGCTCAGAGCACAACTCCAGGAACTTCAAGTGTGGCTCCCATAGTAGGGAATAATAGCCATCTATGGGGCTACGGGTACATCAGCAACAGAGCAGTTGCTGCAGGCCAAAATGGCTAATACCATTGCGCTACCAGAAGGAGTACTGACAGCAGAAAACACAGAGGACAAAGCTGCAGTAGGATGGCTCAAGGGACTTGGCCTAAACTGGGTTGCCCTTCCGTGAGAGATATTATACCAGCTACAGGATGGAGTGACAACAGAGCTCCGCACTAGAGAAGGACAAGTAGTATAGATGCTCAGTGAACAGTGAATCAACATCGAGCAACTGAGCCTCCAACATGATGAATTGGTTGCACAGCTCAGCAATTGGAGCAAATTGTCGAGGAAGCATGTCGCCACGTCCCCGAGCTAGAGATTGCGGCAAACTTACTAGTAGGTATGCGGATCCACAAATTGGCCAGTGGATTCCGCAAGGCAAAGGAGGAAGCAATGAGGATCCAGCTAGACCTCAACCTGCAGATTGCGGGACTGTGACTAAAGGCACAACCCTATACACCCCTGGAAGTTAGAGAGTAGTGCCACCATGTCATTCAATCGAGGTTGGAAGCAATAGAGCATGCCATACATGATTTCACGGGCTTGCTAGATCAGTCACTCTTCACCCTCACTTCACTACATAAAGACCCAATGCTACAACGTTTAGAGACAAAAGCGTGGGAGTTGCAGCAGGCCTATGACAATGTCTGAGGGACCACACAGATAGTCGCCCTTACTCAGTGGCTAGCTAAGATGAGGGAGGCCCAGGCTCTAAAGGAATAGGTGGACGTCGCACATCAGAAAGAAGCACTGCTTAAAGCACGCATCTAGCTTTGGCTCGAGGAAGCATTCATAGTCACTACCAAGATTGAGGGAAAGTTGGCATAGATGCAGGGCATATATGCACTTAGGTAAGGAATTGCACCTGACAATGACGCATTAGAGATATGTGCACAACTAGTACAGTGGACAGTGAATGAATGTGCTACGAATGTAATCAAAGCACATAGGTTGTTGGATGGACTCCACGCGAAGATCACCGCACCCGCCAAGTGACTCGAGACGAGTCATGATGATTGTGTTGGGGGCTTCTTGGGCAGCGGATCCCCCCATAACATGTTTTTGGGGCTTAAAGCTTGAGTTTTTGTCAATGTGATGTAAAGACCCCACAAAATGCGGGCATGGAGTGTGAGAGTCTAGGGTTGTCCGCCCTAACATAATGTAATTTGATATAGAATGTGTCGGCCTACCCATGGTCCGCGGACCATGGGATTGTATAAATAGAGCAAGACTCTAAGTGTAAAAGGGAGTCTTAGCTTTGAGAAGTAATATGGGTTTTGAATGAGGAATTTTCTCTGAGTCTATAAGTCTGAGTCTTGGGTTGTAGTAGTAGTAAGAGGCTTTGCAATTGAGTGCGTAGAGGCCTAGTAGAGTCCACAGCTATGTGTGTGGACCCCTGTAGCTAAGTGCATAGGGCAGAGTTGGGATTATATCTAAACATAGGATTAATAAAAGATAAGTTGATTCTAAAATACTGTGTGTTTATTGCTTCTATGATATTTATGCATATCTTTACAGTTTATGATTGCACACACTGGTTATAAATGTTGAATGATTAATGGGAATATTGGGCCCACATAATTAAGTTAATATCTATAATAATAGCACAATAAGGATAAAGGATCTAGACAAAACCTATTCGCGCTCTTTATAGAGCTGCGTGAAAGCAGTTGCACAAGCCGCGAAGGACAGAAGGCTGCGCGAAGCAGTGCAAGCGCGGAAGATCAGTTCGCGAACTTCCCAGACTTCATCAACACATCCTTAGGGTGTGGAAACCTAGTTCCAGCACCCTCCCATACTACCTCGGGTGAGACCTCAGTCCGTACACCATGGACTATTGCCGAAAGGGCCGATAGTACCGAGATTTTCTTGGTTAAACTCATGCTAAACATGGGTCAGGCCCGAGGTAGCCAATATTCCCTAAGTCAAGTGGTGCCCCTTTGTATCGCATTGTCCATTCTTGCACATAATTAATGGCGTCTTATACATTCTTGAGAGTTTTAAAAAAATATTTTCTTTGCTTCTAAAGGCCATGCAGATAGACAACTGATTTATGTACGGTCATAAAATCCTCATAAAGGTTCTGCATGGTTTCTCCAAGTGTTGATACTTCAGAAAGTGTCGTTTATCTCATCTCCTCTAAGTATACTTGTGCGGAAATTGCGTTTTGTTTTGCTATGTGGAGTTGTTATGTGTAATAATCCTAGTGAAAATTCCATGTAATAAAAGTTAAAAACAATAACCACAATTGGTGGGACACTTATTCCAAGCTTAATGTTGGGCGAGAAATCCTAGGGGGTATTCATTTGGTTGTTTATGCCTAAGGAAATTGGCAAAGGCAATGGCTAAGGCTCTAGAAAGGAAAAATGGCATTTTTGGCACAATTATTTATGAAAATAATGGAAATTAGGAGAAAAGGGAGGTGAAAGGTCACAGGTTGGATGTGTAGAGGAAAATGAAGGAAAATAATGGAAAATGAAGAAAATGGAGGCCTCATTCATAAAAAGGTTTCTAAGGATCAGTTGGTAACCTTTTGTTAGTTTAGCTTTGGAGCTCTCTCATTATTCTCTCTCTCTCTCACATACTCATGCACACTTAGAGTTTTCATGGAGAACTTTGGCATTAGAGCAAGATAGGCAAAGAAGGTAAGAAGAAGCAAGGATCAAGTAGGGAAAGGCAGGATCAAGCAGCTATAAAAGGCTTCATTGTAGGTATCGAGTTGCATGTGTATTTTCCTTGCTGGATTTGGAATGCATGGGATTGCATGTGTTTCTTTTCTACCATGAATGGGTTTTTCCAGGCGTGACATTATTTTTAGCCTAGCCTTTCCATTTCCTAATAGCGTTGATCAAATGGGTTCTCTCATACGGCTTTTGTGGGATGGAAGGATTGGATTCAAATCTAAGTGGGGTGGATCTTCGAATTGACAAAAGCATGGTCTGAGTGGTCCCTAAACCGGACTAAGGATCACAAAGCCACTGGCCTAGTAGCCCCTGAATTGGACTGTGGGTTGCAGTAAAGCCATATTGTGTGTCTCGATGGACCTAGGAATCCTTGCTGGTGAATGGTGGGATATATGGTAAGGAAAAGAGGTGGATTTTCTCTACGTTGGGCCTAGTGGTCCCGAGATGGGATGCACAGTAAAGTTTGGAGGGTATGTCTCAGTGTAGGGCCTAGTGATCCTTGGATCAGATTGTGGATGCATGGTAAAGCCTAAGAGACTAGGAGGCACTCAAATTCCTCACAGTGTGGGCAGAGAACTCCAGTGGCATCCATGTTGATTGGTGTTTTTGATGTGTTCTATGAGTCCCACATTCATGCTTGGAATATGGCATGGGGGTGATTGGCTGAAGAGAGACTTTGCTCAACCAATATATGATTGGGTGTAACATGGTAGTACCATCTCTGGTTGGTTAATTGCATTCATTAATGAGAAATTCATTCCCTTGATTTTCATGTGTAAATGTATTTATGTATATGTGGATTTTGATGGCTGATATGTTTATGGTATTTTTGTTCCTATTATGTTGGTTATATGTACATTTTATGATAGCAGCTATGTATGGCTCTCAATACGTTTTTACTTGTATATGAATGCATAATGTGTCTACAACCTAATAGAGGATAATGCAACAATTGACATGAGGGAACAATGGTTCATAGCGATTCTTAGATAAGTATGAGTTACCTACACTTAATTTTGTTGTTTACACTTGTAGGTTTCACGTTGATGATGTGTTTGGTGAAATTCATGTCATGGCTAGTAGGGATCCAGTTATGTTCTTATTCAGTTTGTTGCTTTTTCATCATTGTTTCCCTATAATTTTATTGATTCTAAGCTATCACTCCATTTTGGGCAGCGGCCTAGGCTCTAGGCCTGAAAGGGTGGCTTAAATCCCAAAGTCACTAGCATAGAACTAGAAATTTTGGTCCCCAGTCACTAGCAGGCAAGCTTGTGAGAGTGACTTTAGGTTGTTGGCTACTCCCTTGCCCATAGCATGAGAGTGACCATGGCCTAAGAGATCTAGAAAAGGAGTGGGACCCAAGGACAGGAAAAGTGGTTGACTTGTCTCCTAAGGGTTCTTTTGATGATGTTGGATGGTTTTGTGTGATGTTTCCATCGATTCCACTTCCTTAAGGTTACATAGGGGTTTGAATCTGATCATAGTAACCTCTTGTCTAATGTTTACCCTGGTTGGCATGGTTACTTGGGTGGATGTGGGAGGAGAGTGTTATAGAGTGGTATCAGAGCATGGTTCAACTCTCAAACTGGATGGGCGACGTCTGTTGGTCATGCATGCAAGTCAATTGCATGTGTGTCTCTTACACTTGCATTTCATGTGCTTGTTGCATTGGCTTGATGATTGATTATGGTTGTATTATGGTTGTTATGGAGAATTTGATATTTATTTCGTGAAATGTATTAATCATGAGTATGTGATTGGTTGCATATGGATTATATGTCACTTACATGTTGATTTTATGCCACCTACTTACATCCTTGTATGTTAGGTTACATTTTTTAATATTTTGATTACATGTATCAATCGTGTAGGTTGATTACATGAATTGATCACTTATGTTCGACTACGTGCGTTTATGTGTATTTGTAGTTGATTAGGAATTTCTTATGCATATTGTTGGTTGCATGTGGAAATGTGTATAATGGAGTAATGGTTGTTGTCATGCATGAGATCATAACATGCATTATTGATATGGCCTTGCATCGATGACTGGACACTAGCTAGAGTGATGTTTATGTGTTGATACATTTATTTGCGTATGTCTATATGTTGTTATGATTATGTTATACATGTATCACACTAATTTGGTGATCTTGTAGACAAGGTATCCTCCCTGAGATATACTAAGGTATGTCAGTTTATTGTGATTTGGTTTATCTGACATATTATGCATTGCAAGAAGAAATATAAAATGGCTAGCAAGATGGTTGACTATAAAGACTCTCCGTATGAATCCGAAGAGTAGTATGGTGTTGGGAATCCTTCTAATTTGTAAGTTAAACTGAGGAACTTAAAGGAAGAGCTAAGGAGTTGTAAGGTAGATAATGACCATATCATATAGCCACAAGAGAAGAAATTTGTTGGGATAGGGTCCCCTAAGGTGACTTTTGGGGAAAAAGCCAAAGTTTTGGGGCTGAAAGCCCAACTTTTTGTATATAAAGAGTAAAGTCTTCACAAGATGTGGTCACGAAGCATGTAGATGTAAAGTGTCATAAAAGGTTTTTACCCTTCTTTTATGTAAGATGTTTCAGCTTGAGAAGATCTGCCCATGGTCCACAGACCATGGGATTGTATAAAAAGGAAAGTCTTAGAACAGTCTAAGGTAGATTCTGGTAGCGAATGATATGAATGTAATGGGTCATTAGAAGTGATGAGCGAAGAGTCTTAGAATAGAAGAGAGGATCTACAGCTGTGTGCACAGAGGCTTAGAGTAGAGTCCGTAACTGAGTGCGTGGACCCCTGCAACTGAGTGCACAGGGTAGTTTTGAGTCTGTAAGCAAATCTGAAGTATCAAATAAAGAGACTATTCTGGAAATATCCGTGTTTGATCTATTTACTTCCGTTATGAATGAATGTGTTTACGTTATGATAAATATTGGGCTTATGATTTAATGTTGTATTGATGCGTGATTCTTCATGGTTTACATTGTAATACGAACGCAAGTAATAATATCTGTTTACGTGAAGAATATCTTAATGCATGCTAAAGATATAAGACACTTAAACCTATCTAGGTAATAATAGACTTAGGATTGATCACAAAAGCGCATAAGTGGTAGATTCACCTATTTAGGGTCCACAAAAGACAGTCGTAGACATTCATGAAGGCCTAGAGGCTAGTAAGAGGGAGCTATATTGATAAGCCTCAAGGGCTTATCGATCTACGTGGAGGAAGGTTTAGGGCATAAAACAACATCAAAACCATCTCTGGGTGTGGAAACTTGGCTTCAGCATCCCCCCATACTTCTTCACGTGAGACTTCAGCTTGGGCTCCGTGGACTGATGCCAAAATGGCCAGTAGTGTAGGGATTTATTTAGCAAAATTAACTCTAAACCTTATTTAGGACCCATGAAGCCAACAAATAATTCCATTGTCAGGGGACTGGGATCTGCATAAGTAGATGTATGATGTCACATCCCTGGAATCCAGCTAAGAAGGAAATTGAAGATTGGTTGGATAGAAAGATCCACGAATTCACGGCACAAGAGAACAAGAACCCACGATTGACGAAATAACAGTGGTTGGATAGGTATCTATACACAGAGATACACAATTGTTTTTTATGTTCCTTCCTAGTCAAATTATATGAGTGGATTGCTAAATTGTTAGACGACCAAGGAAGGTGGAGGCTAGATGGTCCAATAGTGTGGACCCCGAAGTTAGTGCAGAGATTAGAAGCCTTTGAAGATAATATCGCACGTGATGTCAATCACTGGATTGATTGTATCATAGGAGGATTTGTGACAGAGTTCGCGGTCGATACCTCAGTCAACTACATCAACGCTTCTTCAAGGGATCATGAGGTAAGTATTTAAGGTCTTTAAATACTTGGATTAAGATGTTTTTGTGTGAAAAGTGGGTTATTCAATTACCTTGATGTTTGGAGCTATGCAAAGTGGAAATATATTCAAGGATAGAGGGAGAAAAAGACCTGAATATAGGCAGCTGATCGAGCCTCCTCTGAGTGATGACGAAGAAGCAACACAGGATTCTCCAAAGAGTGTTGTCTAGTTAATAAGGAAAGTTTCTTGCGAATACCACATCCATACTCACCTACACTACATACACCTTCGCCCACACTGCCACCACTTCCACCACCATTCAATATGGAAAATTCAGTAAAATTTCCCATTTTCAAGGGCTTGGGGAATGAGGACCCTAACCAGTTTTGGTTCATTGTGAAGGCTATGTGGGAAACCCAGGGCATTACAGATGATCATATGAAGAAAGCAACGTTGGTTACTGCTTTGCAGGAATGCACGCTAACATGGTACATTAAGTACTGCATTGATAACCTGACGACTGCGTTGATAGATATTTAGACTATAATGAATAAGGAATTCAATAGGCCCAAGTCTGAAGTGAAATTGATTGTTGGATTCAAGGAGATCATGATGAAGCCTAGCAAGACACCTTGAGAGTTGGATCAAAGATTGAAGTGAAAAATCCATGAAGCTAACCTAAATCTTACGGATGGACAGCACCGTGAATGGTTTGTGGCTTCGCTCTTGCCTCATCTGAGGGTTGCTTTATCACAACAAAAGATTGGGACCCAAGCGGAGGCCTTGGAAATTGCAATGAGACTGCACAAGACACCAATTCAAGATGATTCTTTGCGAGTTCAACATATTCACCCAGAGTTGTAGAACCTTTACCTAGAATTCTAGAGTCTGAAGAAGGATAGAGTGGCTCGGCCATAAGTGCGTGAAGAATTTTGGTGTTTGAAATGTAAGAGTCAAGGGCATGATAAATATCATTGCCCTGTCTTCGCAAATTATGTTGCAAGAGGAGGGCTGATTCCTTTGAGGCAAGAAGCTCAAGTAGGGCCTGCACTATGGTGTGCTATCTATCAAGTAGCTGGGAAACTTGTGACAACTAATTGCCACTTGCAGCAGAAATTTGTACAGACACCGCAACAACTCTTCTTCAACTTCTACAAATTAGTAGGTCAAGAGGAGCGCAATTTCCGTAGTTACAAGTTAATGATGGAGAGAATTCCCACGTATCGAATGAAAACAAAAACTCAGCCTTCAGATCAAGGAGTTGGAGGAGCGCGAGGAGGATATTAGGGGCACGGAAAATGATGAGGCGGAGGAGGACCTGCATGAGGTCGCGGACAAGTTATTTGCTACAATTTTGGAGGTCCAGGACACTATGCGCGAGAATGGACAAACCCGATGTGCCTGTCGTGTTGATACTATACCCAATTTGACCATGTGACACAATATTGCCCTATATTAATCGCTAAGATGTGCGAAAAATGGGCACAACCTCAGTAGCCTACACAGAACCTGCAGATGACAAGGCCTGAACCCCATGAAGAGGATCCCAATGTGAATATTGTGCTGTGAAGTGGAATGGCAACTGGTGAAGGTAAGGGAAAGTGGCCTGAAGAAGGTGAATGAGTCCACAAAGCTCCAGAAAAGGAGTTTGGCTTTGATTTGGAGCATGCAAAGGAAACCTTCATGGAAGAAAAGAAAAGCTTCATTGAAGATTCTACCTCAGGAAGTCAAGATAAGTAGTCTGAGTAAATGGACCCATCCATTCTTACTACCTTTTTGGAGACCTATATGAATTTGCTATGCGATATCATGGTTGTGAAAGGATTATAGGAGTTGATAAATAAATGTGCTGGTAATGCTCCTGAGGGATCATGTGTGGTCAAGAAAATTGGTAAGCATAAGGCAAGAATAGGGTGTGAGATGAGGATTACTGTGTAAATAGAAGAGTATGAAATGGACCAAGTTATTCTAGATCTTGGGTCAGATGCGAATGTTTTGCTGAAACAAACATGGGAGAGAATGGGAAGACCTATGCTACAATGGTCTCCTATTCAATTGAGTATGGTGAATCAACAAAATATTATCCCCATGGGAATATTTCAGGGAGTGATAGTCGATATTGAAGGCGTGAGTGCATTGGCAGATTTCAAAGCAATAGAGATTGTCGATGACAGCAATCCCTACCCCACACTCCTTGGGATTGATTGGGCTATCAACATGAATGGGCTGATCAACTTGAAGAAGAAAACAATGTCATTTGAAAGAAAACCACTCCGTGTAGTAGTACCTTTGGACCCTGCAGAAGGACTGCGCTATACTGAACCGGTCCACAATTACAAAAGTGACGATGATTTGGACCATATTTATAAGATAACAGCATGAGACCAACATTGGGTGAATTCGACAGTATATGGATGTATTGCATGGGACTGTGAAAGCTCCTACACATCAGATTCAGATGAGGAATTCAAACACTGGTAGAATCGATTGCACGAAGTGTCTACGTTACACTGTAACATGATGACCAAATCGATGCACTGTGTATCATCAAAGGTAAGAAGTTTGCCTTATTATGATGGTTTAACTAGTGTTGATAAATTTTTGGATGCATTTGAAAGGGAAGTGCGAGAGAAGAAATGCTTCCAAGCCTTGGACTTGGTGCTATGCTTGCAAGATGGTGGGGTATGCATAAAGACAATTTTGATGGATGGCGTGACTACAGAAGACTGATGAGGGTGTGGTTTGGTCACCCAAAGGTGCGATTGACAAAGAAATATGATGGAAGGAGTGATCTGTGCAACCACTTGGTAAAATGGACTGATGCTTATGGAGCAGAACTGCAACCAAAGTGGGTGCATTTGTTTTGTCACACTTTAGACGTGATACTAATGAACTGTTACTTAGAAACGGAGCTCCGCCATGGCACAGATGAATGGAATATTTTGCGACAGGGATTCTTGATGACATTAATCTTTGAAGATGGATTCGAGTGCATTGATGAAGTGCTGCAAGAGGTCAAAGCAGTGATCTTCAAAATCTAGCAGGATCCCTTGGATTTGATTCAACCAAATTGGACCACCCACCTGCACCATGCACTAGAGTGCTACAAGGTGACTGTTGAAGAAGAAGAGGAGGATCCGAGGAACATTAATATCTCAAAGATAGAAGGTCATCGTGAAGTCGAGGGGCTGCAGATAGAGAATCTAAATATCACCGTGCCACTGAAAACTTGACAAGTGAACATTGGGACAAAGGTGGAGCCAAAGTTTACGGAGATAGGGGACTATTGGCATAATGCTACGGTGGATAAGATCAATGAGTTGCTCCGTGAGTACCAGGATTTTTTCCCTACAAAGTTTTCAAACCTGAAGGGGATAATAGGCGATTTAGGAGTAATGAAGATAACATTAAAATCAGATGTGAATCATGTGAAACAAAGGCCATATCACCTCAATCCTAAGTACAAAGAAAGGGTCTGCTTATAATTGGACAAAATGTTGGCAGCAGGAATCATTGAACCAGTGGAGGAGTCTAACTAGGTAAGTCCTATGGTCATTCAGGAAAAGAAGCAGAATGATGAAATAAGAATATGCATGACCCCTTTCCAATTTCATTCACCAATGAAGTGCTAGATAATGTTGGCGGGCAAGAAGCATATTCATTCACTGATAAGTTCTCTAGGTACCATCAGATCAATAGAAGTAAGACAGGAGTAAGAAAACCTTCACGACTGAATGGGGATGCTTTTAGTATACTGTAATGCCTTTTGAACTAAAGAATGTGCCTACAATATTTTCACGTGTAGTCATTGCAACATTCAAAGAGTTCATTCACAAGTTTATGGAGGTATACTTTGATGATTAGATGGTGTTTGGATTGGTCAAGCGCTGGATACATGACGGAGGTATCATATTGCATTAAACTTGAAAAAGTGATTATTTTGCATCCCTTTTGGAATCTTGTTGGCTCATGTAGTGTGTAGACAAGGATTAATGGTGGACCCAGCTAAGATCGTAGTTATAATTAATTTGGAGGCACCAAGATGTGTTAAACAGCTACATGCAACACTGGGTCATACTGGTTACTATCGAAATTTCATCAAGAGTTATGCCTAGATTACTGCGCCGATGGAGAAACTGTTGCAAAAGGACGCTACATTCTGTTTGAAAGAGGAATGACAATGGAGCCTAGATGTGTTAAAAGAAAATATGGTCACCACATCGATACTAGTCTTCCTAGATTGGAAGAAGGAATTCCATGTGCATGTGGACGCATCATGTATTTCATTGGGAGAAGTACTGACATAGGCCAGTGAAGGGGAACTGGATCACACAATAGCATTTGCAAGAAGGAAGCTATCTAAGACTAAAATTAGCTATTAGACGACAGAGCGTGAAGGGTTGGCTATGGTGTATGTGCTCCAAAAGTTCAGGCACTACTTGCTAGGCAGACACTTTAAGATGTACACAGACCATTCTGCATTAAAATCCATAGTCAACAAGCTCGTGTTAAGGGGGGAATATGTTAATGACTGTTGTTGATTCAGGAATATGACTTCGAAGTCATTGTGAAGCTAAGGTGCTTGAATGCAAGACTGGATCATCTGTCGTGCATTGAAACAGGTGAGGAGACCACTAATTTTGAGGAAGGACTGCCTGACATGTAGCTCTTTGCAGTGTGCGTAGCAGGAAATCATTTTTCAGATATCATCCACTTCCTAACTATGGGAACGGCTCCATAGGGGTACACTAGTAAACAGAAGAAGGAATTGGTGGCGCGCAAATTTTTCTCTTATTGCAGGTCACTTGTATAATATGGGAACGGAGGAGATATTGCGACGCTGTGTGCCTGATTTTGAATGAATCAGTATCCTAGCTCAAGCTCATAGAGGGGCTGCAAGAGACCATTATGCAAGAAAAGCAACAGCGCAGAAGATTTTACGCGCTGGATTGTGGTGGCTGACATTGCATAAGTATTCCAAATCTTATTGTTGGGCATGCAATGCATGTCAGAGAACCATCAGGCCATTGCAAAGGGATGAGCTACCTATGAATTCGCGGATGTCATTACAACCATTCGAGAAGTGGGTGATTGATTTCATAGGACTGATTCAGCCTCCAGGAAATAAGACGGGTGCACTGTATATTATCACCACGACTGATTATTTGACCAGATGGGCAAAGGCACAGACCATGAAGGACTGTACAGGGGCAACAATAGTGAAGTTCCTATTTGAATATGTGCTGACTAGGTTTGGTTTCCCAAATATTTTGATGAGCAATTGCGGTACACATTTCCTTAATGAAACGATCAACACGCTGACTGAGCAATTCCAAGTTTATCGTGAGAAGAGTACATCGTATCATCCTCAGGATAATGGATGGTTGAAGCATTTAATAAAATATTGGAGAATGCGCTAACAAAGGTTTGCAATGCACAGAGGAATGATTGGGATGTGCACGTACCAGCGATGTTATGGGCTTATAGAACTACTTGTAAGAAGTTGACTGGAAAGACCCCTTTTCGACTGGTCTATAGCATAGAAGCTGTGATGCCAATGGAGTACATTGTGCCTAGTCTATGGATAGTGGCATTCACAGGTATGGTGGATCACAGACCCTTAGAAGAGAGGCTTGCACAACTGACAGAGCTGGAGGAAGACAGATTCTTTGCTGGATCCATCAACAAGTTCAGAAGGAGTGTGAAAATGCATGGCATGATTGGCACATCAAATTGCACACCTTCAAGGTAAATGATTTAGTTTTATTATATGACAACAAGTTTGATAAATTTCCAGGAAAATTTCGGATGCATTGGCTGGGGCCATATGTGATCAAGGAGATTACCAATGGTGGAGCACTTCAACCTGTGAAATTGAATGGATATCCATTTCCCAGAAAGGTAAATGGCAACCGATTGAAACCATACACCGGGGATCAGGCCAGATGACTATATGACGGTAGCACAGTCTTAGCACTCCAAGTAGCTACAAGGAGGCGTAAGACTATATACTACACTGCCCGGGTTGTAGAGAAGAAAGTCAACAACAAACAAATATTCAATGAGAAGACAGTTGTGCTAGCAGCCTGGAAGAAGGTTCACGAGAAGAATGAGCGCACTACAGCCATGGTAGCCGAAGCATGTAGAACCGTTCCAGAGTTGCATATACAAGAAGAAGCACCGGTGGAATCCAAGATTAGGAAGTTGGCTACAAGAGTGCATGATGCACTGACAGAGATGGCCAAGGTTCAATTTGACCTAAACCTTAAAATCACAGAGCTTGAGTTGAAGACACAACATTCAACTCCACTAGAGGTTAGAGAACAACACAATGCAGCTGTAAAAAATGCAGTAGCGAGAATGGATGTCACGGTGGCAGAATGCAATATGCTCTTTGAGCAGTCTATGGAGCTAATCACGAGTCCGCAGGAAGATCCTAACCTATGGAGGTTGAACACAGATGCCTGAGAACTATAGGAGAAGTATGATGAAGCAAAGATGATAGCACGCATCGTCATTGTCATGTAGAGATTGGAAAAGTTGGAGGCAAAGAAACTACAAGAATAGGTGGAAGCAGCACAGCGAAAAGAGGTAGTCCTCAAGGTGAGATTAGGGCCTTGGTTGGAGGAGGCCTATGTGATATCCACTTCCATTGGGGAGAATTTAGCTAGCCTATAGAGAACACAATAGAAGATCGAGGAGGATAGCGCAGGACCAACAATATAGCAGCTAGTGGAATAGGTCAAGCAAGTAGCCACGTAAAGAACATATGAGGTAGCAGTGGCGCAACTAGAGCTGGGAGGTCTTTATAGTAAGATATTTAAGCTAACAAAGTGACTCGAGGGTGAGTCATGATATTTGTGTTGGGGGCCTGTTGGGATGGAGTCCCCTAAGGTCAATTTTGGGGCAAAAGCCCAAGTTTTGGGGCTGAAAGCCCAAGTTTTTGTATGTAAAGAGTAAAGTCTTTGCAAGATGTGGTCGCGGAGCGCATAGATGTAAAGTGTCATAAAGGGTTTTTACCCTTATTTTATGTAAGTTGTGTCGGCTTTAGAAGATCTACCCATGGTCCGTGGACCATAGGATTGTATAAAAAGGAAAGTCATAGAAGATTCTAACACAATTTTTGGTAGTGAATGATATGAATGTAATGGGTCAGTAGAAGTGACAAGCAAAGAGTCTTAGAGTAGAAGAGAGGCTCTACATATGTGTGTGCAAAGGCCTAGAGTAGAGTTCACAGCTGAGTCTGCAGAACCCTGCAGCTGAGTGAGCAGGGTAGTTTTGAGTCTATAAGCAAATTTGAAGTATCAATAAAGAGACTATTATGGAAATCTATGTGTTTGATCTATTTACTTCTGTTATGAATGAATGCGTTTATGTTATGATGAATATTGGGCTTATGATTTAATGTTGTATTGATGCACAATTCTTCATGGTTTACATTGTTATATGAACACAAGTAATAATATATGTTTACGTGAAGAATATCTTAATGCATGCTAAATATATCAGACACTTAAGCCGGTCTGAGTAATAACAGACTTAGTAGTGATTATAGAAGCACATAAGTGGTAGATTCACCTGTTTAAGGTCTGTGAAAGATAGTCGTAAACCTTCGCGAAAGCCTAGAGGCTAGTAAGAGGGAGTTATCTCGATAAGCCTCAAGGGATTATCAATCTATGCAGAGGAAGGTTTAGTGGATAAAACAACATCAAACCATCTATGGGTGCAGAAACTTGGTTCCAACATCCCCCCATACTGCTTTGAGTGAGACTTTAGCCTGCGCTCCACGGACTGATGCCGAAAGGGCCAGTAGTGTAAGGATTTGTTTGGAGAACTTAACTCTAAACCTGGGTCAGGACCCACTAAGCCAACATAAGCAAAGGTTAATGCTATACTTCTTAAGAGTTTGTTAGAATTGCAGTGATAATGGCCTATTTGGATCATCCATGGACATGAGGATGGAACTAATATGGCATATGGTAATAGATCTCCTAATAGACATAGGTTGGATAGATTCAATATGGTGAGAGATGGTAGGTTATTGGACACTTTGTATAGGAGAGGCGATGAGTATAGGTACTATTCTGGTTGTGGTTTTGATAGACATCATGATTGTCATCGTTATCATCCTTACAGGAGGAATGATAGGGTATACTTTTTTAGCGCTCAAATCTACCTTAAGCTGAAATAAGGCAAGACTCAAGGCCACATCAAACCACGCTCAGCCTCGTAGCTAGCCCTACGAGGACAGGAGAGGGATCTCTCCGGGTCAAACTCGGCGAAAGGTAATCAAGAAGGCTCGAGATGACTGAATTGATGACTGATTTTAGGCTAGGTATTAAGTACAAAAAGTTTAGGATTGATTTTTTATGATTTTGTTGAAATCAAGGGAAAGGCAATTGTGGGTGCGGGGATGAGGCACTGGTTTTTGTAGAGGTCCACTTGGGGCAAGATAGGAAATTGTTTTGATGCCTTAAAGCAGGTGAGATGGATATATCAGACTGGTGAGAGGCTAAGGAGAGCAATGGGTCTCAAGGATTCTCCTTAAACTGAAGAAAACACAGAATATTAAACAAATTTAAAGGCAGAGCATAGCAATTTCATGGATTCTACCTTAACACTTCATTTGCTTAATAAGAGAAGATTCAAAAGAGATAATGATGCACATACAAAACTTACAAGAACTAAAAGAAACACACCATCAAGACATAAAGCCACATGGATCCCAAGTAGTGCTGCAAAACCTTGGTCTTCCTTTGCCAAAAATGCTGTAAATATGTACAATATAGTCTCAAAACTATCCCAAGAGTCCAACCTCTGCTACTGAATGAAAAATTACATATATAGACCAAGCCAAACCATTACCTAACCTCTAGGGTTCGAGCTCCTCCTTCTAGGAGCTGTTTCAACCAATTCTAAACTGAGCACTACAAACTAGGCAATCAAAACAACTTGCCTCTATAAACTTGGAATCCAATTCATTCATTAATTTTTTGCCATTTTATGAATGAATCTTCTAGAATAGGTAAAAAGAGAAATGTCAATCATGAAATTACATTTATTTACATCAAAGAGGGTGAAAAATCCCATGAAAAGTAAAAATTGGTCAAAAGTTGCGTTGTCCTGAGCTGAAGGTGCAAAACTGGCCAATTTCCCCAATGCGTAGCGCGCCATTTCTCTACGCGTAGTGCGCATTTCAGGCCAGTTTTGAGGCACTTCCCGGCATCCCAATGAGGTACAAGTGGGCTTGTTGGAAAGGTATGGATGTCTACTTTCCATACCAAGTGGAATGTTTCACTTTGGTGGCCATTTCCCCCTCCAAAATGGAAATCTCCCAAGACTGCTTCCTCTGTGTCCAAAAAGTGGCAGAAGGTCATTTTTTGCTTGTTTTCTGACCCTTTGGGAGCTCAAATCTCCATGAAATTTCTTGGCCATGATTGAGCAGCTATGTTTTGTCATGAAAAATCCAAAAATGCAAACTTTTCCTGAATTGGACCTCCCCAACGAAAGCGTAGCGCCCGGCGCGCTACGCGTTGGGAGCAAAAACCTGTTTTTGACAAAAAAATTCAAAAATGACCAAAATGGCTCCAAATTGTCTGAATTTTGAGCTGGGGGTGTATCATTGAGTGCCATGCTCCCTCAAGGTGGCATCAGCCAAAATCTGAAGTGGATCGGGCCTTTTCCTCCGTTTTAGTGATTTGGCAAATCGCCTCTTGAGAACCTTCATTTTCGCCTTGCACACGTGCATGCGGGCCCAATAATGATTCTTCATGTGGCGGAGCATATCTTTGTCTCTATTAGCTTTCACCAAAAACCTCTCCAAGTGAGTTTTCACTTGAATAAGCAGGGATTCTCGATCTATGGGTGTCAAATCACCGGGTCTCCTACGGGCCAATTCCCGGTCTTCACGAATCTTCCGCTGCTCATAAAGCTCGTGCTCATCCTCCAACTGTTTGTTGCGCTGCTCTAAATAGTTAGTCACCCATTTTTCCATCTGCAATTTCTTATGCAGCGACTCATTCTCGGTCCTTTCCTCTCGGATGATCTCCTTGAGCTTTGAGGCAGGAGAGCTAGCCTCAATATCAATGACATGTGTATCCGGACCTGCTGAATGGCCCTCATTAATCATTGGCCTCTTGCCCCTATCCTGAACCTGTACCTGTGCTGAAGAAGGTGGCGAGACCCCTTCCACATGATGTGGAGATAGTACTCGCTGTGCGATGAAGTCAATGAGACCCCTTCCACCCCAGGTGGAGATAGTACTCGTCGTGCAGCTGCAAATAAGGCTCTGGGGCCTTTCTGATATGTTACATATGCTACAGCATCAACATGCTCGGTCTCATGAATGTCCGGCTGCTGTGAAGGCCCCTCATCATGAATAACAGGAGGTGGATGTGGCACTGTGAAGAAGTCGCGAGAAATGAAATCCTCCCATGAAATACCTTGCTGTGCCAGCTGATGCATCACTATGATCTCGATCAGTGCATAATGATATATGCTTTTGAGTTGCTGTTCGAGACTCTTCCTTTGCACTACGGGCACCATCTTCTCTATATTCCGGCACATGAAAAAGGGAATGTTCATCATTCATACCCAGGTAAAATGCATCAACAAACGGATACGGTACGAATATAAACGTGAAAATCGGCCCTCACAAGTAAAATAGCGCATGATAAGCCTTATCAAGGGTGCATACTCCTCCTTTAGGAATCTGAAAGGAAAAATAGCAGTGAGGTTCTTCTCGAATCCGGGTTTGATGTATGGTTGATAATGAAATTTGCCTAGTAGCTTGCGCTTGGTCCACTCTTCCCCAACATTCGGTATCCCGGTGGCTTGAGCAACAACCTCAGGTGATAATGTGAAATCCACTCCTGCAGATTCACATGGCCATTGTGCAAATGTAGGACAAACAAGCAGACTAATTCCCTGTGATGTTGAATTTGTGAGATCCTCTCACAATACTCAAGGCATGATTGGTATCGAAAACAAGACAGTGCAAATGGACAAGCTTGCAAATAAGCCAAAGAGATGGGCTCCTCTCTAACATGCCGACCACCTTTACCACCCTTGTGATGCCTCCTAGGCACTTCTTCCTCCGGTGTTGATCCACTGTAATCACTCTTCTCATAATCTGATTCGGTTTCTGACATGGTTTTGAAGACAAATTTGCTTAATTGTATGTGTTGACTGTGCACACACTTGATTTCTGTTTGACTTTTTATGTTGTTACCAAGGGGACATAGAGACAAGGGAATTGTTAGGGAAAGGGAAACATGAGGGAATAAGGGGAAATGAAAATAAGGAGGAATTTATGGAAGGGACAAAACATAGGAAATTATGAAAGTGTAGGATTTTGGAGTGAAGTAGGTTTTAGGGCTAAGTAGGTTTGGGATTTTATGAAGGAATTTTGTGAATTTTATGGGAAATTTGAAAAGGAATGATGATGAATATGAGAGGAAAAATGAGGGTGAATCATGGGAAAACCTTGGGCAGCGTATCTTTAAAATCCTAGCAAACTTAGTCTTTCATTTTACACATCAACATTAGGGTTTTTTTTTTTCAATTTCATGGTATATTGGTCATTTTTCCTTTACATTCATTTTGCAAAAAATAACCAAAACAATCATGAAAGAGCTTACTTGTAACTTTCTTGAGCTGAGAGAGGTGTATTGGGTGTTTGTTGCAAGTTTTAGGGCGAAATACTCAACGCGTAGCGCCCTCTATCCAACGCGTAGCGCGCTCCCAACGGGTAGCGCCCTTGTATTTTTGCACTGCCAGAACCTCCCCTACACGTAGCGCGCCAACAACGCGTAGCGTGCACTTCCCAACGCATAGCGCGCTACCAAGACTGCCCAACTTTGCTCTATATCTCATGAAATCGCCTTTGCAAGTTTGCACTTAGCTTGTGAGAGGAAAATGAGTTACAAATGAAGTTTAATGTGCTTTTATAGGCTTGCTTTAAATTTACATTTGCCCAAAACCCACTTTCTAATGTTTTGAGTGTTGACACTTTTTGAACTTAATTGGCTCTGATTTTTGGTTTCTTCTCTTTGAAAAATTGGTTGAACTGATGGTTTCTTCTGAAAATTTTTGCAGGGATAGCTTCTAAGGTGCTTTGGAAAAAGAGACCAGGGCTGCACTTTGACATTTGGAAATTTTGAAAATTTGAGATTTTTTTTTTTACAAAAAACGAGAGAATGACCTTTGTTTTTCAAAAACAGAGTTTTTGGAAACAAAGTGGAAATTTAGGTGAAGAATAGTGAAAATTGTTGAAATGATGCTTTTTATGAAGGACATCCCTCTGGCCTGCTGGTCCTTTATGACTTCTTAAGACAAAATTTGACTCAACCCTAGATCCAAGACCTGAAAATTTAAAACAAGACAAATGAATTTTTGAAGACTTTATTCACTCAAACAAACCTTAACCAGCAGTGCCAAACAAGAGGGGGATAAAAGACACAATCTCCTCCAATAGAGTTATGGCATGCCTAACGGAATGCAACATGATCACACTGATGGGACACCTAATTATGAAATGCAAAGAGCTTTGATCTCTGGTGGAGGGCTACTAGACCGACTCTAACATTGGCTCCAATGGGGATGGTAGCTCCTTGGAGATGCCAAGAACAATAGATCTCTGGAAGAGAAGACAGTGCCTTCACTCATTGGGCGATGGAGTCATTATTTTGACACAAAATCTTGAGAATTTGACTAAAAAAAACAAACATTGCTTTGACCAAACTAGACTCAAAACTAAAGACTAAGACAACTGACTTGACAAACTTAGACCTACTAACTTTCATTTTCAGAATTATATCCTTCACTTTGGGCCCCAAACTGAAGATGATAAGTTAGTGTACATGTGCGATAGAACAAAAGTAAAATGATATATACAATGATGATGAATTGAGCAGAAAATACTCAAAAGTAATATCTCTTTAATAGCCAACCATTGATCGGCCCTCCAGGATATTCATCACCGTTCATCTCGTTGAGAAGAAAAGCATTTTGGCCGCGATATGCTGCAATCTTATAAGGTCCTTTCCACAAATTTTCAAATTTTCCATGCTTTCCCTTGTCTTCATGACGAGCATCCCGTCTTAAAACAACCTCATCCAGCTGAAATGTGTCTTCCTTTGCTTTCCGGTCATAAATCCTTTTGATACGCTCCTGCAATTTGCAAGTGTTCTGAAATACCTCCTCCTGTGTCTGCTGCAAATGAATTTTCTTATTTATTCTTCTCTGCATAGGATCTTCTTCACTACCCGCTTCTTGAAGCAATTTGACTACCGGGACAGCAAGTGAAGTTGGAAAAACTGTGTCTGTTCCGTACACCAACTCGAAAGGAGACATACCAATAGATTTTTTCTAACTCACCCTATCAGCCCATAGTGCATTTATCAACTTCTTGTGCCAGCCCTTTTTGCGGATTTCCAACAATTTCTTAATGATATTGACCAAGGATTTATTAGATGACTCTGCCAATCCGTTTCCTTGAAGGTGGTATGCGGTTGAATGTCCCAAACTAATATTGTACTTATAACAAAACTCAATCATCCTTTTTAACTTAAACGGTGCTGCATTATCCATGATTAGCTTACTTGGACATCCAAAGCGTGACAAAATATTAGCCTCGAGAAAAGAAATAATTACCGCATCCGTAGCTTGTCGAGTAGGAATTGCTTCAATCCATTTTGTGAAGTAGTCTGTGGCCGTCAATATACATCGATGATGTCCTGATGATGCCAGATGAATTTCACCAATGAAATCCAATCCCCACTGCTGAAAAAGTGTGCTGATTTCAATTGGTTTGAGAGGCAAAGGTTGGAGCTTCTGTTTTCCTTGAAAAATTTGTCATTCGTGACAATTTTTAACCACTTTATATACATCTGAAAATAATGAAGGCCAATAATAGCCTGCCCTTAGTATCTTGTTTTCCGTGGTCTTCCAAAACAAATGACCTCCACAGTCTCCTCTATGAAAGTCTTCTACGACTCTTTGGGCTTCATCCTCTACCAAACAATTTAATAACATCCCGCCAGGGTCTTTCCAAAACAATGTTGAATCAAGAATGAAAAATTTAGCAGCCTTCAATTTCAATGTTCTACTTTTGTTTCTTGGCATTGCAAGAGGCGAAGATAAATGCTGAAGTACATATAAAATATTAGCATACCATGGGGAAGAAAGAAATATTTCAGATACTTGAAAGGATGGGTTCTCCTCATCTTCATCAGACATAGCAGCAATCAAATTTATGTCTAGGATTTGCAGATTTGTTTCAGCCATTAGCTTCGCGAGTCCTTGACCTTTGATCAGCTTGGTGGGTTTCATTTCAACATCATATTCTAACAACGCAGCAATCCACTTACCCCTTCTCCCTTCTGGATCTGCCTATACTAAAACATCTTTAACTGCTGCGTTAGGAACATAAGTTAGAATATGAGAATGCAATATGTACACATGGAAATCCTTCAAGGCCTTAACAAGTGCCAATGCTTGCTTCTCGATGATGTTATATTTCAATGCTCCATCTCTAATTATGCGACTGAAAAAGGCAATGGGCTTTTCTACACCTTCTCTCTTCTGCATTAGCACAACTGCCAAAGTGTGCTCAGAAGCAAATGAAAATAAAATAAAATCTTGAGTGTAGTCGGGGCTGATCAAAATAGGAGTTTTAGAAAGAGCTAACTTCACTAGATTAAATGATTTAACCGCATCTTCGGTCCACTTTGGCTGTCCTTTTTGAGCATGCTTGTGATCTCTCTTAGATGCTCTGCTAGATTTGGAATAAAACGACGCAGAAAATTCAGTTTACCATTGAAAGATTGAATTTGTTTCTTGTTCCGGGGCTGTTCAATTTGCTGAATGGATTCAACACGTGTTGGATCAATACGGATGCCGTCTTTAGATATGATGTGACCAAGTAGTTTGCCCTCATCCATGGTAAAAATACTCTTTTTCGGATTCAACGATATGCCATATTTTCTATACTTTTGGAAAACAATTTTCAAATCATACAAATGTTCCTCATCAGAATTTGAAAACACGGTTAAATCATCAAGATAAACAACCAAGAATACATCTTTCTCATTGGAAAAATCCACGTCCATTGCACGCTAAAAGGTAGCTCCTGCATTCTTCAAACCAAACGGCATCTTTGCATAATGAAAGGTTCCCCATGGAGTGGTGAATGTGGTCTTGTCACGGTCATCTTCATGCACTAAAATCTGATTGTAACCTGAATAACCGTCAAGTAGTGACATCCTTGATGCTCCAACTACTCGCTGCCATATATGATCCATTTTGGGCAGCGGATAATTGTCCTTTAAGGATACTTTATTTAAATTTCTAAAATCAATACATAAATGGATCTCACCTGTCTTCTTTCTTACGGGCACCAAGTTTGATATCCAATCTGAAAATCGAATTGGCACAATGATTCCTGATTTATACAACCTGTTTACCTCTTTCTCAATTGATGGCAGCAGTTTGGGATTGATTCTCCTCAACTTTTGCCGAAAAGGCTTCTGATTTGGCTTGATAGGAATAGTATGCTGGATGATATTTGTATCATATGTTTTTAGATCTGAATAATCCCATGCAAATACATCAGAGAATAAAGACAACAATTTCATATTTTCAGCTTTTACCTTTGGTGATAATGACCTTGATAACTTAACCATCTTGGAATTTTCAGCTATCCCGATGTTCACCTCTTCAACGCCCTTTTCCGTCAGTCTCAATGTCGGTTTCCGAGCCACATCATCTTGGTCAAACAGCTCCTCTAAAGGAATCGAACCTTTAGGACTAATATTGTCCTTAAGTTGCAGCACATCCATTTGGTTTACTTGTATGTTGTCATCACCATCATCATTTTTAGTATCTATTGAGGAATCTTTGAACTTACCCTTATTTTGCAAAAACTCATTGATCTCTTCATCATCTTGAAAAACTTGCCAACATCTTTGATTATCTGGGATGGTGGGACGATGCTTCACATGAATCTGAAATTTGTTGCTAGAATTCATTGGAATTTTCAAATTGCTTGCTGCCTTAGCAAGTCCATCTGCAACACCATTTTGTAGGCGAGGCACACATGTCAAGGTATAATCAGAAAACAACTTCAAAATGTCTAAGACTGCATTACGATATGCCCTCATACGAGGATGTTTGGCCTGAAACTCACCCTTTACTTGCTTGATCACCAGCTCGGAATCCCCATAGACTACAATCTTCTTAGCTTTCAGTTTCTTAAGAATATTTAGGCTAGCGATGAGAGCCTCATATTATGCCTCATTATTTGAACAATCAAATGCTAGTTTATAAGAACACACTCTCACCTTGCTTGGAACTTTTTCTTCAGCAGAAAAAGGACTTCGAATCTACACACCAATACCAGCACCATCACTACCTACTGCGCCATCAAAATCCATGGTCCAAAGGCCATCTTCATCCTCCTCCAAGTGCTGAAATTGTACTGCCTCTGATTTTTCCATTTGCTGCCCCTTTTCTTTAACTGTTTGCTCCATGATAGCTTGCTTTTCTCCTCTTTCCTTTTGTAATACTTCTCTGAAATTCTCGGTGACCTCTGGTATATCTTCTGCTTGAACTAACTGACTATCTATATCATTAAAACTATCAGCAAATAAAACAAACGAATCCAAATCAGTATGTACATAATTTACAGGATGATTGATCGGCTTCTCTTTACTAGTTATCATATATTTCATCTTTTGCTCGCAATATAACTTTCTCATTTGACCGAAGACTGGAATTGTTGCATAAGAGAAGTCTAACTGCAAAGTACCCTTCAACTTAACTCCCCAAGATCTCAAAAGTAGCATACCAAACCGTGGAGGAATGTCTGCCACAACCACATCCATCAAGACATTTTTCGCTGGGATTTGATCTAAGCTAACAATCAAATCTTTGATGAGCCCGATACATCTCACGTGGCTGGAATCAAATGAATATAAATCATGATATTTTCTGGTAATGTCTAATCCCAGCTTCTCCATGATTGCCTTTGGCATCAAATTATGTGAAGCACCCGAATCGAACATGGCATTATGCAAGACATATTCATGCAATCTCAAACTGATATAAAAGGGAGGAACATCACTCTCAGGGGACTGACCATTCAATGCTGGCCCAAAGATCAATTCGGGCTGATCATCTTCAACGTTCACCATGTCAAGCATGGGATCGAAGTTCATAATTTTGGAAACTTGACCTCGGTAGCTGCTGTTTTTCATGATTTCAGTCAAAGGAATAGATATTTTTAATTTGGAAATTTCATTTTCCAAACTAAATGTTGAAACTTTGTCAACTTCTTTGGTCGGAATCTCTCTTCTATCTTTGATTATAGCTGCCTGATTTGTCTTTTCTGCTGCTGATATCTTGCTGGTTGTGGGATTAATTGTCTCTTTTCCTTTCTTCGGTGGTGTCGGTGAATCCATCTTTAGTGCTGTAGCTTCTTTCATTTTCTGAATGGGATTGATATGTACATCTCGATTCCTCAATGAATACTGCTTCTGTTGAGTGGACAAGGCATTCAAACATCCTCTTTGGTAATCATCTAAATATGCATCATTAGCCAAGATAAAATCTTCGTCTTGCTGAGCGCCTGAACTTTCTCCATACTCATCTTCTTCGGTGATGTAAATGGACAGGTCATCAAGAGTAAAGAAGTGATTTTGGTCCCTTGCTACATCAGCATCTTCATCTGAATCTTGAGTTAAAAAATTCTGCAAAAGAGGAGTTTTGATTGGTTGCTAGGCTGCCGGCTCTTGTATTCTTGGTTCACGCTGCTTGATTCTTTACTGGGGTTGCTGCTGGCCGCGGTAATTTGGATTACGAATCTGCTGTTCTGATTTGTCAAGGTTGAGTCTTTTGAACATCTCACGAAGCCAAGGCGGTTCTGATGATGTAGATTCTTCCTTTATAGTCACTCTTTTCTCTGCCTTCAAACGTGCTCTCTTATCGTTCAGATTTGCCTCAACATTGACAGCAATCTTTTGCATATCTTCTAAAGTAGGTGGATCTCTATCCCGCAATGAGTAAGCCATATTCGGATCGAATCCATCCGGGAATTTAAGAAGAGTTGATTTTCTAGATGGTCTTAAATCATCAGGGATAGCATTATAAACTGTATTGAACCTAATAATATAATCTTGGACAGACTCACCGGGATTTCGCTTGATATTATTGTACTCGACATTAATCTGGAGCGAATCCTTTCTAAGTTCCCAACGATCAAGAAATTTCTTCTAAAGCTCAGCCAAGGTAGGTATACTTCTGGCTCCCAAGCCTCTGAACCATTTTCTTACCTCTCCTCCAAATGTTTGTACAAACAATCGCATAGTTACATCTTCGCAATAAATTTCATATAAATCATAAAAAGTAGCCATTTTTTCTATGTGCTGCTGAGCGGAAATACTTTGAGGAGTGCCATCAAATAAAGGAATTTTACTTTGGTAATCTGCTGGCATATCATGCAATTGCTGAGGTAAAGCAAGAGGTGCAAAGCGAGTAGCCATTGCTCTTGGTGGATTTACTCTCGGTGTTGTCGGCGGAGTTGATGCAGCTACTGTATGGGGAGTATGTAGAGGTGTGTGAGGAGGAGAAGCAATATGGGATGAAGAAGAGTAATTAGCTGTAGTTTCATAGTAGGTAATTATAGGCTGTAAAGGAAAGGTAGGAATGAAAGGCGGTTCAGTAGGAATCCTTGAGGTAGATGCCGTGACGGTGGATCCAATGTTTGCAGATATGGCTTCCAAAAACTCAGAAAGATTAGCTGCTTGGATGGTGGTCTGAAGGTGTCTCAAGATAAAATTGTCAATTAATTTATTATGCCTTTCAAATTCAAGAGCTGCAGCGAAGTCAGGATTTGGAACGATAGAATCGAGAGCATTTTTAGATTTAGTCTTGAACAATGACAATTCAAACCTTGCATCAAAAGGAATGTCTTCAAGGTATTCAATAAGTGCAGGACATGAATGAGATTTAACCAATGGAGTCGTCGAGCTTTCTTGACGGAGGAATTTTTGAATCAGATTTGGATTTTCATAAACGGGCGGTGGATTTGGATCGGGATTAGCTCTTGTATGTCTTTTCGAAGCCAGTGTATTTATCACGAGATCAAAAGAATGAAGGTAATTCAGCCAATCGTTTATTAGACTCAATCATCCAAAGGTCTAAAACGATCAAAGGTACTGGGGTGATCTCCAAGTCAAAGTTTCGCAAGCTAACTGGAGATTGACTGAAGCAGTATTTATCTACTTTCGCTTATGCATAGCAAGAGCGTTTCGAAAGCTACCTGGTGTGACTTCAGACTTCGTCTAAGACTTGTGAAACAAACTCATCAACAAGCAAACCATTTGAGATTTTTCCCCAGTATGGTCGCCACTATGTTAGCGCTCAAATCCGCCTTAGGCTGAAATAAGGCAAGACTCAAGGCCACATCAAACCACGCTCAGCCTCGTAGCTAGCCCTACGAGGACAGGAGAGGGCTCTCTCCGAGTCAAACTCGGCGAAAGGTAATCAAGAAGGCTTGAGATGACCGAATTGATGACTGATTTTAGGCTAGGTATTAAGTACAAAATGTTTAGGATTGATTTTTTATGATTTTGTTGAAATCAAGGGAAAGGCAATTTCGGGTGCAGGGACGAGGCACAATTATTTGCAGAGGTCCACTTGGGGAAAGATAGGAAATTTTTTTGATGCCTTAAAGTAGGTGAGATGGATAGATCAGACCGGTGAGAGGCTAAGGAGAGCAAGGGGTCTCAAGGATTCTCCTTAAACTGAAGAAAACATAGAATATTAAACAAATTTAAAGGCAGAGCATAGCAATTTCGTGGATTCTACCTTAACACTTCATTTGCTTAAGAAGAGAATATTCAATAGAGATAATGATGCACATACACAACTTACAAGAACGGAAAGAAACACACCATCAAGACATAAAGCCACATGGATCCCAAGTAGTGCTGCAAAACCCTGGTCTTCCTTTGCCAAAAATGTTGTAAATATGTACAATATAGTCTCAAAGCTATCCCAAGAGTCCAACCTCTGCTACTGAATGAAAAATTACATATATGGACCAAGCCAAACCATTCCCTAACCTATAGGGGTTGATCTCCTCCTTCTAGGAGCTGTTTCAACCAATTCTAAACTGAGCACTACAAACTAGGCAATCAAAACAACTTGACTCTATAAACTTGGAAACCAATTCATTCATTAATTTTTTGCCATTTTATGAATGAATCTTCTAGAATAGGTAAAAATATCCATGTCAATCATGAAATTACATTTAGTTACATCAAAGAGGGTGAAAAATCCCATGAAAAGTCAAAACTGGTCAAAAGTTGCGTTGTCTTGAGCTAAAGGTGCAAAACTAGCCAATTTCCCCAAAGTGTAGCGCGCCATTTCTCTACGTGTAGCGTGCCTTTCAAGCCCGTTTTGAGGCACTTCCCGACATCCAAATGAGGCAAAAGTGGGCTTGTTGGAACGGTCTGGATGTATACTTTCTAGCCCAAGTGGAATGTTTCCATTTGGTGGCAATTGGCCCCTCCAAAATTGCAATCTCCCAAGACTGCTTCCTGTGTGTCCAAAAAGTGGTAGAAGGTCATTTTTTTCTTGTTTTTTGACCTTTTGGGGGCTCAAATCTCCATGAAATTTCTTGGCCATGACTGAGCAACTGTATTTTGTCATGAAAAATCCAAAAATGTAAACTTTTCCTGAACTCCCCAACGAAAGCTTAGCGCCCGGCGCGCTACGCGTTGGGAGCAAAAACCTGTTTTTGACAAAAAATTTCAAAAATGACCAAAATTGCTCCAAATTGTCTGAATTTTGAGCTGGGGGTGTATCATTGAGTGCCATGCTCCCTCAAGGTGGCATCAGCCAAAACCTGAAGTGGATAGGGCCTTTTTCTCCATTTTAGTGCTTTGGCCAATCGTCTCTTGAGAACCTTCATTTTCGCCTTGCACACGTGCATGCGGGCCCAATAATGATTCTTCATGTGGTAGAGCATATCTTTGTCTCTATTGGCTTTCGCCAACAACCTCTCCAAGTGAGTTTTCACCCAAATAAGCATGGATTCTCGATCTATGGGTGTCAAATCACCGGGTCTCCTACGGGCCAATTCCCGGTCTTCACGAATCTTCCGCTGCTCATAAAGCTCGTGCTCATCCTCCAACTGTTTGTTGCACTGCTCTAAATATTTAATCACCCATTTTTCCATCTGCAATTTCTTATGCAGTGACTCATTCTTGGTCCTTTTCTCTCGGATGATCTCCTTGAGCTTTGAGGCAAGAGAGCTAGCCTCAATATCAATGACATGTGTATCTGGACCTGCTGAAGGGCCCTCATCAATCATGGGCCACTTGCCCCTGTCCTGAACCTATACCTGTGCTGAAGAAGGTGGCGAGACCCCTTCCACATGATGTGGAGATAGTACTCGCTGTGTCGATGAATTCAACGAGACCCCTTCCACCCCGGGTGGAGATAGTACTCGTCGTGCAGCTGCAAATAAGGCTCTGGGGCCTTTCTGATATGTTACATATGCTGGAGCATCAACATGCTCGGTCTCATGAATGTCCAGCTACTGTGGAGGCCCCTCATCATGAACAATAGGTGGTGGATGTGGCACTGTGAAGAAGTTGCGAGAAATGAAATCCTCCCATGGAATACCTTGTTGTGCCAGCTGATGCATCACTATGATCTCGATCAGTGCATAATGATATATGCTTTTGAGTTGCTGTGCGGGAATCTTCCTTTACACTACGGGCACCATCTTCTCTATATTCTGACACATGAAAAACGGAATTTTCATCATTCGTACCCGGGTAAAATGCATCAACAAACAGATATGGTATGAATATAAACGTGGAAATCGGCCCTCACAAGTAAAATAGCGCATGATAAGCCTCATCAAGGGTGCATACTCCTCCTTTAGGAATCTGAAAGGAAAAAAAGCAGTGAGGTTCTTCACGAATCTGGGTTTGATGTATGGTTGATAATGAAATTTGCCTAGTAGCTTGCGCTTGGTCCACTCTTCCCCAACATTCGATATCCCGGTGGCTTGAGCAACAACCTCGAGTGATAATGTGAAATCCACTCCTGCAAGATTCACATGGTCATTGTGCAAATGTAGGACAAACAAGTGGACTAATTCCCTGTGATGTTGAATTTGTGAGATCCTCTCACAATACTCAAAGCATGATTGGTATCGAAAACAAGACAGTGCAAATGGACAAACTTGCAAATAAGCCAAAGAGATGGGCTCCTCTCTAACATGCCGACAACCTTTACCACCCTTGTGATGCCTCCTAGGCACTTCTTCCTCCGGTGTTGATCCACTGTAATCACTCTGCTCATAATCTGATTCGGTTTCTGACATGGTTTTGAAGACAAATTTGCTGAACTGTATGTGTTGACTGTGCACACACTTGATTTCTGTTTGACTTTTTATGCTGTTACCAAGGGGAAATAGAGACAAGGGAATTGTTAGGGAAAGGGAAACATGAGGGAATAAGGGAAATGAAAATAAGGAGGAATTTACGGAAGGGACAAAACATAGGAAATTATGAAAGTGTAGGATTTTGGAGTGAAGTAGGTTTTAGGGCTAAGTAGGGTTTGGGATTTTATGAAGGAATTTTGTGAATTTTATGGGAAATTTGAAAAGGAATGATGATGAATATGAGAGGAAAAATGAGGGTGAACCATGGGAAAACCTTGGGCAGCATATCTTTAAAACCCTAGCAAACTTAGTCTTTCATTTTACACATCAACATTAGGGTTTTTTTTTTTTTTCAATTTCATGGTATATTGGTCATTTTTCCTTTACATTCATTTTGCAAAAAATAACCAAAACAATCATGAAAGAGATTACTTGTAACTTTCTTGAGCTGAGAGAGGTGTATTGGGTGTTTGTTGCAAGTTTTAGGGCAAAATACTCAACACGTAGCGCCCTCTACCCAACGCGTAGCGCGCTCCCAACGCGTAGCGCCCTTGTATTTTTGCACTGCCAGAACCTCCCCTACGCGTAGCGCGCCACCAACGCGTAGCGCGCACTTCCCAACGCATAGCGCGCTACCAAGACTGACCAACTTTGCTCAATATCTCATGAAATCGCGTTTGCAAGTTTGCACTTAGCTTGTGAGAGGAAAATGAGTTACAAATGAAGTTTAATGTGCTTTTATAGGCTTGCTTTAAATTTACATTTGCCCAAAACCCACTTTCTAATGTTTTGAGTGTTGACACTTTTTTAACTTAATTGGCTCTGATTTTTGGTTTCTTCTCTTTGAAAAATTGGTTGAACTGATGGTTTCTTCTGAAAATTTTTGCAGGGATAGCTTCTAAGGTGCTTTGGCAAAAGAGACCAGGGCTGCACTTTGACATTTGGAAAATTTGAAAATTTGAGAATTTTTTTTTACAAAAAACGAGAGAATGACCTTTGTTTTTCAAAAACAGAGTTTTTGAAAACAAAGTGGAAATTTAGGTGAAGAATAGTGAAAATTGTTGAAATGATGCTTTTTATGAAGGACATCCCTCTGGCCTGCTGGTCCTTTATGACTTCTTAAGACAAAATTTGACTCAACCCTAGACCTAAGACCTAAAAATTTAAAACAAGACAAATGACTTTTTGAAGACTTTATTCACTCAAACAAACCTGAACTGGCACTGCCAAACAAGAGGGGGATAAAAGACACAAGCTCCTCCAACAGAGTTATGGCATGCCTAACGGAATGCAACATGATCACATTGATGGGACACCTAATTATGAAATGCAAAGAGCTTTGATCTCTGGTGGAGGGCTACTAGACCAACTCTAACATACTTGACGGATGAATTCAAGAAAGAAAAACCACCTAATCTTGATGGAGATGTGAAGAAGTCGGAATATGTAGAGGCTTGGATACTTGGGATGAAAAAATTATTTGAGTTGCATGAGTACATAGATAATATGAAGGCCATAATAGTCATCTTTAGTTTGAAAGATAAAGCATACATCTGGTGGGAATATTTTAAGCGGGTTAGAGACATCAGGATTGATTACTTGAGTTGGCAGGAGTTCAAGAGGCTTTTTAGAAAGAAGTACTTGTCATAGAGGTACTATGATAGTAAGGTTAAATAATTCTATGAGATAAAGATGGGATCAATGAAAAATGAATATTACATGACCAAGATTTTGGAGTTATTGAGGTATGTACCGTATCTTACTGATGAGAAGGCTAAAGTTCAAATATTTGTCAATGGTTTTCCATTAGCATTTAGAGAACGAATTGAGTATGATGAACCTTGGTCACTTGAGGAATTTATTTGGAAATTAAATTATTTCTATGAGCAGTCAAAATATAAGAATGAATCTCAACATGGATGGAAGGGAAAAGACAAAGGTAGAGGTAAATGGAAGCCTAAGAGAACAAGGCCTTAGAATGCAAATGGGAAAGAAAATATGGCACTGCAAAAGAATTTTAATGCAACTAGACAGGGACATGGGTCACAGCAGAAGCAACATAGAGGTGAGAGCATTGGTCGGTTGGAGTGTTGGACATGTGGTGAGGAACACCTTAGGAGATATTTCCCACACCATTAGGGTGGAAGGCCTAAGATATAAAATGCATGGGAGGCACGGATTGTTGGGGATGTGGATCAGAGTATTCCATGTATCTATGCAATAGTGGACAACAAGCAGGTAGAACACCAGGCATCTATCATTGAGATGGATGGTAGGCTTTGTGATCAAGTTATTTCTATTTTGATTGACCCTGGATCTAATTATAGCTATGTTAGTCCTAAATTGGTGGATAAGTGTGGGTTGAGTAAGGAATTTCATGCATATTCTTGGTTTGTACAGTTGGCTATAGGTACAAAGAAGTGATTTCATCATTGCATAATATCTTGCGTATTTTATTTGAATAGTATGCCTACCACAACACATCTAAATGTGTTACCTCTGGGATCATACAATATGTTATTGGGCATGGATTGGTTGTATATTTAAATAACCAAGGTAGACTGCTATAACAAATCTATCGAGTGTGTTGATGACAATGGGGAACCAAGAGTCTTGTAGGATAAGAAGAAAGCCACATTAGTTAGGATGGTGACAGATATGCAAGCAAAGCATAGTCGCAGGAAAGGGTGCATGCTATCTTTAGTACATATTTCTAGTGATGCAGGTAAGGAGGTTGAGGATGCAGATGTGTTGAATAGATATCTAGTTTTGCAATAGTTCAAGCATGTATTTCCTAAGGACATTATAGAGTTTCCACCTCATAGTGAGGTACAATTTTCTATTGAGATAGTGTTAGGGGTAGCTCCAACATCAAAAGCACCTTACAGGATGAGCACACCTGAGTTGGTTGACCTGAAGTTGCAGTTGAAAGAAATGTTGGACAAGGGATACATTAGGCCAATTGTATCACCTTGGGCCACATCGGTCTTGTTTGTAAGAAAAAAAGATGGTGTTCTCAAATTATGCATTGACTACAGACAGTTGACAAAAGGGACCATCAAGAATAGGTACCATTTACCGAGAATTGATGACTTGTTTGATCAGCTAAAGGGAGAAACTATGTTCTCCAAGATGACTTGAGATCGGGATACCATCAGGTACGCATCAAAGAGAAGGGCATTTACAAGACAATGTTCTGGAACAATTATGTGAATTATGAGTTTGTTGTTGGTCCATTTGGCTTACCTAATGCTCCAGCTACATTCATGTGTTTTATGAATAACGTGTTGTGTCCATATTTGGATAAGTTTTTTATTGTGTTCATTGATGATATATTGGTATATTATAAAAATAAGGAAGAGCATGCCGAGAATTTAGCAGCAGTGTTGAGGTTGTTGAGAGAGCATCATTTTTATGCTAAGCTCAACAAGTGTAGTTTCTTTGAGATTGAAGTACACTACTTGGGGCATGTTGTCTCCAAGAAGGGAATTGCAGTAGCCAAAAATATAAGGGCCATCATTGAGTGGGTAGCTCCTAAGAGTGTGGATGAGGTGAGATATTTCATGGGTTTGGTAGGCTATTATCAGAGGTTCATCAGGAAATTATCGTAGATTTCTTATCCCATCACATCATTGTAGAGGAAAGGTAATAAGTTTGAATGGAAAGAGGAGTGTGAGGCTAGCTTTGAGAAACTTAATAAGTTGTTGACACATGCACCTGTGTTACAAATTGAAAATCCATAAAAAGAGTTTCTAGTATGCATGGATTCTTTCTCAAGGGAGGACTTCATGGAGTCCTTATTCAGATTGGATAGGTGGTATGTTATGAGTCCCAAAAACTAAATCAACATGAGAATAACTACCTAACGTGTGATCTTGAGTTGTGATCATACATGCATTGAAGATTTGGAGACACTATCTTCTTGGTAGGAGGTTTGTATTGATGAGTGATCATATTGGGCAGAGGTATTTGTTTGACTAGCTGAATATTAATGCTAGGCAAGCTAGATGGTTGGCCATGATCAATGAGTTTGATTTCAAGATCAGGTACATCAAAGGTAAAGAGAACAGGGTGGCATATGCTCTTAGCAGATGGGTATAGGTACATCACTTGGCCACTATGAGCTCCTATGGGACAAACTTACATGATAGGATCTTGCAGGCAAGTCAGTAGGATGTCAGGTATATGGAGATTGTGCACAGGTTGCAGTAGGATTTTGTTACAGGTACAAGTGTAGGTATAGGTACATGTACAGGTACAGGTGTAGGTGCACAGGGTATGGATTATTGTCTCACAATAGATGGATTGGTCAAGTTTCGAGATAGGATATATGTATCAAATAACAGTGAGCTCAAGAAGGTGACCTTGAGGGACTTTCATGAGAAACCTTATTCAGGTCACCTAGGTTAACAAAAGACACTAACAATAGTGAAGAGATTCTACTATTGGCCAAATTTGAAGAGGATGTAGCAGAGTTTGTGGCAAGGTGTTTTGACTATTAGTGAGTGAAACTAGAGTGTAAACATCCAGGTGGATTAATACAACTGATTGTGATTCTAGAGTGGAAATGGGAGGTTATTTACATGGATTTCATCAAAGGGTTTTCGAAGACAGCGAAACAACATGATTCCATTATGGTCATTATGGACAAATTAACAAAGGTTTCACACTTCATTCCGATGAAGTCTATGTTCTCAACTAGCGATGTAGCACATGTATTCATCATAGATGTGGTAATATTGCATGTTGTTTCGAAGAAGATTATGTGAGATAGGGATGTGAAGTTCACTTTGAAGTTTTGGAAGGAGTTATCTGCAGGTTTGGGCACAAAGTTGGCCTTGAGAATAGATTATCATTCGCCGACAGAGAGGGTCAATAGGATATTAGAGGACATGTTGAGGATGTATGTGATGCATCAGCAATGAAATTGGGAAGGGTATCTCAATTTGCTAAACTTCTCATACAACAACAGTTATTAGGATCCATTGAGGATGAGTCCTTTTGAGTCATTGTATGGGTAAAGTTGTAACACTCCCATCCGTTGGAGTGATCTAATTATCAGGGTACTGATTGGAACAAATATGTTGGCAGACATGGAAGAAGAGATGTAGGTGACCAAGAATAATCTAAAGGAAACATAGGATAGGTAGAAGAGTTAAACAGATAGGAACAAGTTTTTCAAGGAGTTCCAAGTTGGGGAAAATCCATACTTGCGCATCAAACCAAAGAAGAGCTCCTTGTGGATTGGATCATGTGCCAAGCTGGCACCATGGTTTTGTGGACCCTTCAGTATCACTGATAGGATTGGACTAGTAGCCTATCGAATTTCACTACCCCCGACAGTGAAATTCCATGATGTTTTCCATGTATATTTTCTTAAGAAGTATGTTAAGGATGTTGATCATGTGATTGACTAGCCTGTATTGTAGGTGGAACCAAATGGAGAATTCTAGCAAGAGCCTCAGTGTATATTGTAGAAAAAGTTTCTCATACTATGGAACTAAGCAATTGAGCAAGTTAAAGTGCAGTGGAAGCATTTTGGGCCCAATGAAGCTACATGGGAGACGACGGATCAGATGCAGGCTATGTATCCTTCCTTGTTTTCTGGTTGAGGGAAAGTGGTTTCAATATGGTGGTTTGGTATATGCTTTATGGTGATTTGGTATATGCTTTATGGTGGTTTGGTATATGCTTTGATATGGTGTTTTGGTATATGCTTTGATATGATGTTTTGATATATGCTTAGATATGGTGTTTAGTATATGTTTCAATATATGCTTTGGTATATTACTTGGTATATGTTTTGGTATATCTTTTGATGATGTTGCTATATGTACATATGTGTATGGATGTAAATATCGTCATGAGCTATGTTATAAAGATCCACTATGTGGTATGGGTGTTATGTCAGTATGATTATGTGGTCATGTTACTATGCTATCATGTGGTTGTGTTATCAGGATGTCATGATGTCATGTGGGTTGGTACTCAGCAGGATGATCATTGTAAATACAGTAATGAGTTGTGTTATAGAGCTCCACTATGCGGTATGTTATCATGTTGTCATGATGTTTTGTTTTGAGCTTATCTTTCATTGTAAATGCTACATCAATCTATGTTATAAAGCTCCATGAGTAGTATGTCTTCTTTCAATAGGTTTTTGAGGTATATGTGTGATTGAACACATCGTGTCCCCTAAGGGGAGGGTTCTGTAACAGCCCTAGTGAAAATTACATGTAATAAAAGTTAAAAAAAAATAACCACGGTTGATGGGACACTTATTCCAAGTTGAATGTTGGGAAAGACATACTAGGGGGTGTTCATTTGGTTGTTTATGGCTATGGAAATTGGAAAAGGAAATGACTAAGGCTCTGGAAAGGAAAAATGGCATTTTTGGCACAATTATTTATGAAAATAGTGGAAATTAGGAGAAAAGGGAGGTGAAAGGTCATAGGTTGCATGTGAGGAGGAAAATGAAGGAAAATAATGGAAAATGAAGAAAATAAAGGCCTCATTCAAAAAAAGGCTTCTGAGGATCAGGTGGTAACCTTTTGTCATTTTAGCTTTGGAGCTCTCTCATTATTATCTCTTTCTCTCTCTCTCATACTCTTAGACACTTAGAGTTTTCTTGGAGAACTTTGTCATTGGAGCAAGAAAGGCAAAGAAGGAAAGAGGAAGCAAATATCAAGCAGAGAAATGTACGATCAAGAAACTATAGTAGGCCTCGTTGCAGGTATCAACTTGCATGTGTATTTTCCTTACTATATTTGGCATGCATGGGATTGCATGTGTTTATTTTCTACCATGGAATGGGTTTTACCATGTGTGATAGTATTTTCAGCCTAGCCTTGCCATTTCTTGATAGCTTTGATCAGATGGGTTCTCTCATACAGTTTATGTGGGATGGTCGGATTGGATTCAAAGCTGAGTGGGGTGGATCTCTGAATTGACAAACACATGGTCTAAGTTCTCCCTCAACTGGACTACGGATCATGAAGCCATTGGACTAGTAACCCCTAAACTAGAATATGTGTTGTGGTAAAGCCAAATTGTGTGCCTTGGTGGGAGTAGGAATCCTTTCCGGTGAATGGCAGAATATACCGTAAAGACAAGAGGTTGATTTTCTCTCTGTTGGGTCTAGTGGTCTCGAGATGGGATGCATGGTAAAGCCTTGAGAGTATGTCTCGATGTAGGGCCTAGTGATCCTTGGATTGGATTGTGGATGCACTGTAAAGCCTGAGATACTAGGAGGCACTTAAATTCCTCACATTGTAGGCGAAGAAGTTTGGTGGCATCCATGTTGATTGGTATTTTTTATGTGTTATATGAGTCCCACATTCATGCTTGGAATATGGTATGGGGTTGATTGACTGAAGAGAAACTTGGCTCAACCAATCTATGGTTGGGTGGAATGTGGTAGTCCCATCTCCAATTGGTTCATTGCATTCATTAATGAGAAATTCATTCCTTGATATTCATGTGTAAATATATTGATGAATATGTGGATTTCAATGGTTGATATGTTTATGGTATTTTTGTTCCTATTATGTTGCTTATATATGCATTTTATGACAGTAGCTATGTATGGCTCTCAACATGTTTTTACTTGTATATGAATGGATAATATGGCTATGAGCTAATAGAGGATAATGCAATAATTGACATGAGGGAACAATGGTTCATATTGATTCTCAGATAAGTATGAGATCCATACACTTAATTCTGTTGTTTAGAGGTTACATATTGATGATGTGTTTGACGAAATGTCTGTCATGTATAGTAGGGGTCTAGTTATGGTCTTATTCATTTTACTTCTTTTGCATCATTGTTTCCCTATACTTTTATTGGTTCTAAGCTATCACTCCATTTTGGGTAGTGGCCTGGGCTTTGGGTCTGAAAAAGTGGCTTAAATGCTGGGGTCGTTGGCACAGAATTGTCAATTTTGTCCCTAGTCACTAACAAGAAAGCCTATGAGAGTGACTTTGGGTTTGTTGGTCATGCCCTTTCCAATATCGTAAGAGTGAATATGGCCTAAGAGAACTAGAACAATAGTGGGACCCAAGGACAGGTTTTCTGAGTGGTTGACTTGTCTCCGAAGGGTTCTATTGATGATGTTGGATGGTTGTGGGTGATGTTTCCGTCGATTCCACTTCCTTAAGGTTACGTGAGAGGTTGAATCTAATCATATTAGCCTCTCATCTCATGTTTACCCTTGTTGGCATGGTTACTTGGGTGTATGTGGGAGGAGGGTGTTACATTCTATCTATTTCCTAGTAGCCTGCAAGTTCTGCGCCAGTTTCTCATTCTCAGCCATCAAATAATGAATGTTTGATCTTATTGCGCCTGCAAGCGCAAGTTTTCTTTGGCATGGCATTTTGATTCTTCTTGGTGTCCACTACTATCACACTTTCTCTGATGAATGACGGTGATGCATGATCATCTAGGAAATGATCTCTTCATGCCTGTACAATCTTATTTTAGAAATCGTCAAATGAAAGATTTCACGCGTCCATTACTAGATCATCATTAAGAGGAATGATGAGCCTCATCATTGGGTAATTATATGGGCCTTATTTCACCTCCTAGCTTAGTCAAACCAACTATTCTCACAACTTATTGCATACATTTGATTATATTTTTCTTATGAGATGAGTTAGAGTTGGATATTTTACTTTGTGGTCTAATGTGCATGTAATGCAGGATTAAAGGGTAAAAACAAGGCATTTTGGCAAAGATCTTGGTCAAAACTTGAATGGAACAAGGGAGAGGAACTATAGGAGGGAAATCATCCTCATTTACTACCCCTCCACTTGAATATTCCTCCATCATCTCGGAGTGCAACTAGCCAAATCATGAGGGCTAGAAGGAAATCAAGCAAGTGGAAGTCAAAGCACCAATTTATCTCTAGTTTAGGAGCCGAGCCTCCCTAATTTTAAGGAAGTCGTTGGAGACTTTAGTCATATAATTAGAGAGGCCTAGGACCTTAGTAGGATTTGATTTTTATTCAGAGTTTGAATTGTGAAAATTTTCCTTATTTCCGAGCTGCAAGACTTGTGACAGTTTTTGATGTAATCCATTATTTTTGCCAATAAGAATGAGTTTTGTTTTGAACCAGCATTGAGTTAACTCAGAGGGTGCCCAACCCTAGCAGCTAAGGCTCCTCTTTACTCTACTTGTATGCTAGCATAGATCCATGGTTTAATCATTCATTTGCTTAAATAGTTGTATTTTCCTTACAATAGAATAGAGTATATTGGTTATGTTTCAGACTTCTATTTATCGCATGAGCTTTAGAGTTTGTTGTCTTGATTCAGTATTTGGTTCATTTCATCATTATCATCTTCTTTCACTCTCCTTCTATAATAGATCTCACTCATATTCTCATTTCCTTCAGCACGAAATACTTAAGCGCAAGCCAATAAACCACATCTTAAGCAGATTATACTCGTAGATTTCCTTACCGTCCAATCCACATCAAACCTAACAAATCACCATCAGATTCATTTCAACACTTGACTTTATGCACCTAAGATCTCCACCATCGATATGTCTAGCTTGATCCAATGGCAATGGTTATCGTGAATTATTCCACCTACTTTATGTGCTCCAAATCTCCACCGTTGATCTGTCTTGCCCTCGATCCAATAGCTATCGCGTCACTTGAACACCAACTAGCTTGGTTGATCTCCACCATTAATCAACCTCACCCGATCCAACGGTTATCGCACAATCTCGTGCAGATTCTTGCATGGCCAATATCCGCCAGAGAGCATGCAAGAAAAGTGGTTTTCTCATGCTATGTGTCACCCAGTTAGGCTAACTGCACAAAATTTTGGAATTCTGCTTACAGCCTTGAGGGCGCGAGAAACTACTTACTACATACGGAAACCTACTCCATCATTCCGCACATTTTTTTACCTTTCCACCTCTCATCCTCCGTTAATCCTATCCATCCATCTATTCACTCAATCTCACGCGATAGGATCTCCGCCATTCATCTTCCGTCAGTCTTATTCGTCCATCTATTCACGTAATCTTCTGCAATAAGATCTTTGTCGCTCATCTCCCCTTAATACTATTCTTGATTGATCCAACGGTTCCTATGCACTTATACTTTGTTATGTCCTCCTTCCACATATTTTGCCCTCCGACTGCTTTTCCACTTGACTCCTTCCCGAACCTTGTTCTGCATATCCTTAAAACACTGCCACTCCCGAGCTTTGACTCGGTCATTCAATACTGTCTGATCACCCCAAACACCAAAAAACCCAAAAGAAAGTGGAAATAGATTTAGTTTATTTTCCTTGCTTACACCTTAGTATGGTTTGATGTTCTTTACTTCTACAACTTAGATAGTAGCATTAGGTTAGTGTTGATTTAGAAATTCTACTTAGTTTAGATGTTTAAATGGTTAATTAGCATATGATGTGATTTAGCATTAAATGTTGTTTTCTTCATTACTATAGTAGAGTAGCTCTCTTAGAATATATTTTCTCTTATTCCATCAAAGAATCAAACTTCTTCTAACTCTATAGAAGTTTGTCTTGGAACCCCTGGGGTCTCTGGCTAGATGAACAAGTGACAATAAGCAAGACCTTCACTTCTACTTGTCCATATAGCACTGTCACCTCCAAGTTTGTACGAACCCCAGGTTGATAAGTAAAGATGGTAACCCAGGAGTTGCAGCATCGTTACTGCAATACTGGCACTCATCACTTTTTGCCGACATTGTTGGGGACGTTCCATAGTAGGATGTGATTATTGCTTTCTTTTCTTCTATTTCTAGTCTTCAACTTTCTTCCGTTAGTTTATTTCTACAAAAGTAATCTAGTAGCTTCCTTTCTTTCATTTGTCATTATCTGTTTTCCTTTCCATTTTGTAAGTAGAATTTCAATTCAGCAAGTAGTTTCTTTCTGTCAGTAGTTTTCATTCAATCAGTAATTTCATTTCTGCAAAGTACTTTCTTGCTAAAAATCTTCCAAAAACCAACCCAAAAACATTTCCTTTTGTGCCTCGTAGGAGTAGGGACAATTAAGGAAAATTGTTGCCAAATACCCCCACTGCATCCAACAGCCAACCTTCTCTCTTCTTCAGTGGTTATGAACTAGAGGAGCACTTAGGTGAGCAACCTGACATATTTGAAGAACCTATAGGGGAAAAATAAGAAGATGAACCCATTCCTACTAAAACAATGGCTGAAAACCGAAATGACAGAGGGAATAGAGAGAGAGTTGAGGGTGCCTTCCCCATCATGGAAACCAATGGGGACACTAAGATGAAAAATATAAGCCCCTTTGCCCTACCTCATTTCCATGGCCTGATTGCAGAGGACCCTGACACTTTCCTATTTGAGTTTGTTGTTATATGCCAAACCTATGACTATACAGATGATGAGAAAAAGTTAAAACTATTTCCATCTACCCTCAAGGATGCAACATTACGCTGGTTCATGGGTTTACCTAGAGATAGCATCACAACTGGGGCTCAAATGCAGCAGGATTTTAACAACAAATATAGGGACTACTATAGGTCAAAGGATACTAAAGAAGATATTTTCACAATGACCATGGGCCAGGATGAATCCTTAGAAGACTATGAAGAAATATTCTAGCTCAGTTACAAAAGGGCCAGGTGCACACTTGACCCTAAGTCACTAAAGTTAGTCCTTCTCAGAGGAGTAAAGGAAGATCTTTTGGATACCTTACATCTATTAGCAGGAGGGGATATCTACAAATTACCCTATGTGGATATCAAGACTGTCTTTAGAAACCATTCTAGGGTAGCCATGAAAAAGGGTAGGGGTAGTTAACCTATGGCCAATACATCATCTTCCAACTCATCCATCAAGGGTGAAATTGGAAATATGATGGAAGTTTTCAAAAGTGAGATGTTGCAGACCCTTTCCTTGCAATTGGATACCATGAACATCAAAATTAAGCAAGAGGAAGCACAAAGAGCCTTGGCCATCTATTGTCCTAGATGCACCAGGAGGCATCCTAGGAATGAATGTCCGTTAAACTACATTGAGATTTGCTCGGTCTGTGAAGAAAACCGCTCCATAAACAAGTGCCCTTCTTTACCCAAACTCAAAGTTGTATATAAAGGAGCTGAAGAGGTCACTAAGCAGGTTTGCTACATCAACCAAAGGAGACCTCTTGGGCCTAGACCATACTAGCAGGGGATGCAAGGGTCATACCATGCATATTACAACCCCAACCAAACCTCAGGTATACCTTCTTGGGGACCCCCTACTCCTCCTTCTTGGTCTACACCCCCTCCTTGGTCCTATGAATCTCAGTATCATTCCCAGCTAGCCAACCAGTCATTTCAACCTTATGTTCAGCCACAACCTCAGTGGAATACCCCACACCAGGAGTGGAGGCCTAAATACAACAATGCTCCAGGTCTATTGCCTCTACCACCCACCCAACCACAACTCCTACACTCTGCTCCACCTGAGCAACCCCAGATGTCTGCCCAGCCAAATCCAAGCCCAAACAATAGGTAGGTTCAACAAGTATACAATGGAGAGACATCATACCCAACTTATGTTATAGAAATCTAGGAGATCAACCTAAGATCTGGGAGAATTCTCCCAAATAACCAACCTCCCTCTCCACATAGGGAGGTTGAGGAAGAAAGAGAGGAAAGCAACCTTAAAGTAAATCCACCCTTTCTTGAGAGATTAGCCCAACCACTCTAGCCTACCCTAGAAGAACTTGAACTTCTAGGATAATTTAAAAATCTATGTGTAAAGATCCCCCTTCTCCAAGCAATAAAAGATGTTCCCATTTACAATAAGTTGATTAAGGAGAAGTGCTTCAAGTATTCATGAAGAAGAAAAAGGGATGCCCCTACCATTAATGTCATTGGGAAGCTGTCTGACTTAATGCTAGGGCAGGTAAAATGTCCAAAATATTTGGGCCCTAGAAGCCTTGTAGTAGATGCGCACATTAATGGCACCATTGTCCCACACACTCTGATTGATATTGGGGCTACCATTAATGCGATGACCAAGGACACCATGCTCAAGCTCAACCTCCAAGGGGCATTGAGGAAGACCACAATAATTCTGCAACTTGCAGACCGTTCCACAGTCACCCTTGAGGGAATTGTGGAGGATGTGATGGTCTCCATTGAATCCTGGGAGTACCCTACAGATTTCCTAGTTCTCCAGCCTAAGGCTAAGCTTACTGGTTACCCTCTCATCCTTGGGAGGCCATGGTTGGCCACAGATGATGCTTACATTAGCTGGAGAGCTGGGAATATGACCATCAAGAATGGGCATATATCCAAGCAGTTATTCCTATATCTTCATGGTTGGAGGAGGAGGAAGAAGATGAGGCTTATTCAGCCCAACTTTATGCTTTGGAAGAAACCATAGGAGGAGGACAACAAGATTAGGATGACTTAATTGAACACTTGCTCCAAAATCCAACTCCTATGTTGTTACCATTAGAAGAAAGAGTAAAGGAAACCTAGAAAAATCATCCAATTGACTTATGCTTGGCCAAATACAACCTAATCCATGTCAAAACCATAGAATTTGGCCCACAGAAAACTTTGAAAAGTAATCCATCTCTTTCTGCTTTTGAAGAGGAAAAGTTATGCAACATGTTGAGAGAAAATCTAGAAGCCTTCGCTTGGAGTTACAAGGAAACGAAGAGATCACACCCATCAATGTGTACTCACCACAAATACATCAAAGAAGGTTGAAAGCTAGTCAGGAAACCACAAAGGAGGATGAATCCATCACTTAAAGATATAGTCAAAGAGGAACTACAAAAATTGCTAGATGCAAGATTCATTTACCCTATCTTTGACAGTGAGTGGGTCTCTCCTTTAGTGTTAGTTCCCAAGAAAAATGGTAAGTTGAGGATTTGCACAGATTACAGGGAGTTCAAAAAATCCACAAAGAAGGATCATTTTCCCCTACCCTTCATGGACCAAGTGCTAGATGGCCTGGAAAAGAAGAAGTTTTTCTCTTTCCTAGATGGATTCAGTGGGTACAACCAAATCCAAATCTGCCCAAAAGACCAGGATAAGACCACATTCACCTGTCCTTGGGGTAATTTTGCCTATAGGGTCCTTCCTTTTGGCATATCCAATTCCCTAGCCACTTTCCAGAGAGTAGTCTTGAGTATTTTTGTTGAATTAGTACATGATGCGGTGGAAATTTATATGGATGACCTTACCCCTTATGGTTGTGATTTTCAAGAAGCACTGACTAACCTAGGCAAAGTATTGCACAAATGCATTGAAATGAACCTATATATCAGTCTAGAAAAATGTGAATTCTTAATGACTGAAGGGACCGTGCTAGGTCATTCAATATCTCAGCAAGGACTGCAAGTGGACCCAAACAAAATAGAAATCATCCAAACGGTCCCACCTCCTCAAAAGTAGAGGCATGTCATGAGTTTCTTGGGGTTATCTGGATACTACCGAAGGTTCATAAAGGACTTCAACAAGTTTGCCTCTCCTTTCTTTGGGTTGTTGGCCAAATATTTAGAGTTTATATGGTCAAAAAGTTGTCAAGAGGCCTTAGACAATTTAAAGGGTAAGTTAACCACTGCATCAATTCTTCTAGGCCCAAACTGGGCCCTCCCTTTTCATATTCATGTTGATGCCTCACACAAAGTCATAGGAGTAGCCTTAGGTCAGGTAGAGGAGAAATTGACCTATGCCATCTATTTTATCAGTAAGAACCTGTCAAAGGCTGAGATAAACTATATTGTGACTGAAAAAGAACTCCTATTTGTTATGCATTCATTAAACAAATTTAGGCATTACATTACAGGCTCTCAAACATTTGTGCATATTGATCATGCTGCAATCAAATATTTAATGAACAAGCCAGATGTGAATGCTAGAATTATAATATGGTTGCTTTTATTATAGCAGTTTAATCTAACTATTGTTGATAAGCCTGGTAAGGAAAATGTTGTTGCTAACTTTCTATCTAGGATGAATCTACCTGTAGGTGAAGAAGGAATGGTGGATGACCAGTTACCAGATGAGCATTTGTTTGCTATTTTATTTCTCTCCCCATGGTTTTCTAATATAGAAAACTATTTGGTATCAGCACAGTTCCCACCAAACTTGCCTTCTGTCATGCGGAAAGAGTTATTTTTGCGGACAAACCTAACCTCCCTAGGAGTCTAAGACTCTCTAGTGACAAACAAGACAAACAAGAGCAATCCTTCTCTAAACATACATTATTCTATGAGAAACCAAGTGTCGTTCGATCCTACCTCAAATCCAACGCTTGTCGTAGCAGTCCAGCCTTGCTGATCTAGATGAGCTCCTCCTTCACTTTAAGACCTGCATAAACTAACAGTCAAACGATTACATAACACCTGAATATTTCATAAAACAAAGCATATTCATCATATAGACCAAGGAGTACATGAAATAATTCATTAACAACAAATCATTGAGAAGAATGGACTTATTTGTATTAAAGGAAACAAAAAAGAACCATTACAACCTGAGCCTTGGTGTTGTGCAAGTTCCTCCCAGGGTCCAGCAAGAGTTTTCCTCTACTTTGACAAGCTCACCCACTTTCAAATGAAACAAGAAAGGATGGTAATCTCTCCTCACAAGCTTCTACAAGGAAGTCCTAATTCCAGCAGCATCTACCCTTTGGAATGTTCAGCTTTTCAACCTCCCCTCCTCTGGCCCAATGCCTGTATTTATAATGTTCTAGAGGAAGTTAATCAGGTCCAACATCAATGGGATAAGCCCCTCTTTTGGATGGGGTACTTCCTCTCTTGATGGGATAAGTTCCTCTTTCATAGGGATGCATGAACCATCTGGAGGCGCTCAATACACGTCAAACAATCTTCTAGAATGCTCTA